>CM060387.1:51096814-51119314 GCA_030545235.1 Helianthus tuberosus | reverse complement strand
AACACAATTAGTTTCAAGACATAACTCGATAATTGAAAAATGCTAGGTTGATAGTGATAGTAAAGTACAATTAACTAAATTAAAGCACTAACAAATTTTAACTAGAAATGATGTATACAATATTTTTTAAAATATAATCTTATGTGTCTAAAGGTTGGATTAAAGCTAAACAACCATTAAACCGTGCGACAACACCGTCGTCACCCATAAGGATAGGTTTGACGGGTTAAATATCCGGATAGTCTAACCCGTGCTCTATTGTTGTTTATGAGGTCAAAGAGATCGTTCAACAGCACTTTTGACCTCTGTGCATTTAAAAAAAAAACAATTTCAAAATCTGCATGTATTAATCTTCCAATCCCGTTTTAAATCATACCTATTCTTATATCCACTCCAAATCCAAAGATAAACCAAGCGGCGAGGGACGGGGTTTTTGAGACATATATTAAGCCACACAACCATCTCGACCACGAAGTGCAAATATCTTTATAGCTCGCAAATGTGAACTTGTGGAAAAATATGGTTGGCCAACGAGCCAATTTACCAGATTTGTAGTTTTTTCTTTTTTTTTTTTTTTTATTATGTTGTTTATTTCGGTTTTTTAATTTGAATTATGTATTTTTTTAGTGAAGTTTAAATTTTAGTTACATTTGACTTTATTTAAATTAAAAAAAAAAGTTCAAGAATACATGTTAAGGCAGGGCTAGGGCGCTGTCAGTGTTTTGTGGTGTAAGGGTAATTTGTAAGGAATTTGACATGGTGGATTGTGATTGGTTGGAACAACGATAATACTCTTGGAAGCCCCTTCCTCCCTAGTCAAAAGTAAAAAGCGGTTGATAACATTGCATGTTATCTCACTTAAAGTGAGACAAGTGACATATAATAAATAGACGTTATTATTCAGTCATGACGAAGTTTGGGGCTGTCACGGAGTGAGTTTTTGACGATTGTGATTGTCGACACCTTGATGTGTTCAAACTTCAATTCAAATTGAACTATTTACTCAGCAAGACCAGTGATTCTTGACGGCCAGATTGCGGGATGCAAGATAACTAACCAAATTACGAAGAGAATGTTGCAAAGGAACTATTACAAGATGACTTTGTGCACACAATCTTGATTGTTTTAATTTCGCATACTCTATACCTATGCTGAACAAGTCACGTCCACAGTCCACCGTCCACAACATAGTGTTAATTCTTGGTTTAGAAATAGCAAAAGTCCATGTAACTTTAAACGTTTGATCTATTTATTGTGTGCCTCCCGTAATTTTAAGCTTTTGTTTTTCTCATCAGAGCTATTGATTTGTGCAGGTGTTTAGATGCACAAATCGTTTTACTTTTCATTTTGCTTTTTTGTTCCATGTTTTGTGTATATTTACAACTTTTATTCTTGCTTGATATATTTAATATGACACATGGTGAGGTTTCTGTTAAAAGAACTTTTTTTTCGTGAGAAGTGTGAGAATGCATAAGAATTGACATGTAGACGTCAAGTTTTGGACTTAGACATGATGTTTTGGGGTGTTTTGGCAAGAAAAACACAAAACATAACAATTTAAAACACAATGTAATTTATTATAGACGTGAAATTTAAAACACAACTAAAACACATTGCTTAACACTTAAAACACCCTACTTAACGTTATTGGTATGGTGTTTTAAGTTTTAAGCCTAGAATCCATTACTTTGTGTCTTAAATTGTTATGTTTAGTGTTTTTCCTGCCAAAACAATCCAAAACATCATGCATTAGTCCAAAATATGATGCCTACATGTTAATTCTTATCCTTTCTCACACTTCTCACGGAAAATGTCGTTTTTACAGGATCCTAAGACATATGACACATATTTATTAGACTACGTGACCCACTCCTGTACAATCCACGTTTAGACTCAATCTTCGGTCATTCTGCACCTCACAAGCAAGACCCGTATAACCTTCAGTCACCATACACCTATATCACTAGAAAAGTGTGTGACTTCATACAATACATAAACAACGTATAAGTAAACTTTTAACGGAACCATATGACCACATCAAATCTCCCAACAAGTTCTTATCCATCCGATTACTATCTCGGATTCCGATATTCAACTTTTAACAACACACTCTTGAATATACTTGCACTTTCATTTTCATTATTAGGATAACATGGTTGATAAATTTAAAATGTATTTCTACATATAATCCCAAACATACATGCATACATACACACATACATATATACATACAAATCCTATCCACATACGTACAATTAAATCCCATACATACACATACAAACACACACACACACATACATACATACATACATACATACATACATTCATACACACATACATACATACACACACACACATACATACATACACACATACATACATACATACATACATACATACATACATACATATCCACATACATTCCATGCATTTTGGAAGTTTAACAAGGCTTTGGAATGGATCTAAGGGGGCCCGGATCGAAGAAACGGGGTAAAACGGAGTCCCTGCCCCGTCGTCGACGACCAAGGAGCCCATCGCCGACGTTATGTATATAAGGCGTCGGCCAACCCATCAATAGCCAACCTGGCCGTCGGCCACATTAGGTTGTCGCTGACAGCCGAAGCTAGTTCAAGATGTGGTTTTTTGAGTTTTTGCCATTTTCAAGCCCTGTTAACAATTCCCATGACTCCCGATACGTATATTTAAAGTTTTCAAGTGTTATTCCAAGGCCTCATATCATCCCAACACAAATTCCTTTTCCCCAACATCCGTAAATGTGTTTTACTAAGTTATTTGTCATTCAAGACTCGTTTCTCCCACTACATGGATTTGACTTAGATAAACTTCATTGACCCCCTTCATAACATTTCTTATCTTGGCACCATTATTTGGAAATCTATACCTTTGTCATTCCCAACTTTATGCATCTAAGTGAATCGAAATAGTTGTCTCTCAACTTCTAATGCATAAAGGTTCACGTAAACTTAGTCTTTCATGTAAAACTTTACCTTTGAAACCAAGTCACACAAACCAAGCTCAAGTCAGCTTAAACTTCCCTCCTTTTTCTTGTAACTGGGTTCACTTTTATAAAATATAATTACAAAATACATAATTACAAGATTCTCGTTCTTCGTAGGAAAATCATAGTACAATACCGGTTGCAATAACTAAATAAACATAATATAAAATATAATTTTATATACCAATCTTGATTCAAGCCCATCTCTGGTGGGTCCTTCACGCGCATTTGATAGCATCCTAGACTCGAGTATTCATCATCTTGAGTCTTGAAAAATAAGAACTAGGTTCACTTTTTATAAAATATAATTACAAAATACATAATTACAAGATTCTCGTTCTTCGTAGGAAAATCATAGTACAATACCGGTTGCAATAACTAAATAAACATAATATAAAATATAATTTTATATACCAATCTTGATTCAAGCCCATCTCTGGTGGGTCCTTTACGCGCATTTGATAGCATCCTAGACTCGAGTATTCATCATCTTGAGTCTTGAAAAATATTCCTTGATTGCAACAAAGAGCACACTAAAACGTTGATGATTTTGGTTGAGACACGTGTTCAACACGCTTCCCTTAAAACAGATTTCGTGCCTCTACTAAAGACGACGCGTCTGTCTCCTAGGGTACAGCAGCCGAAGCAATATGTACTGCAGGAGATGGCCACGCACCCGAGGTTACACCGGATAAAACTATAGTGTTAGAACTTGTGGAAAATAATGATATGAAGATGATGAAATCGAATAGAGAAAACATATCTCTCTAAGTACCCAACACATGGGTCTTCAAGTATTTCTTCTTTTCAAGAACTCTCCATCATCATCATCATACTCAGTAAATCCCACCAATAGCAAAGATAAGGTGGGGTCCGAGGAGGGTAAGCTGTAGACAACCTTACCTCTACCCCGTAGGAATAGAGAGGCTGCTTCCAGTGAGACCCCCAGCTCCATAGTAGTTTTGCATCAAGCCTTGGACATAAGGCACATAACACTCAGCAATTGAGACAACTGCCGATTAGTGCATGTACCCCCTTGTCTTTCGGCTATCAACGCCACTACATGATGCATGATTAACCATCCACCTCTTTTAACGTTATTTTCAGGAAATTAGTAAAATAACGTTAAAATTAGTGCATGTTCACTTTTCCCCCCGAGCGCCCACACATATATACATTATATGCGCATACCGCAAGCAGGGCATTAACTCTTCATAGAAAAAATTCTCCATATATTCATGTATTTTTCTTGTATCTTCTCTTGTATTTTTCTAATATTTCAAGTTATGCAGATAGCCTACTTTTAAATATCCAAGAGTTTTTTCTATGAAGAGTTAAGAGTCTCAATAATTATATACTTGAATTCTAATAAAACTCATCAAATGCCATCAATAAAACTCTACTCAAGAGTTTCACCATATGAAGAGTTAAGAGTCTGAATAATTATAGACTTAAACTCTAATAAAACTCATCAAATGTCATCATTAAAAATCTACTCAAGAGTTTCACCATATGAAGAGTTTAATTAGTAATTATAATTTCACTCAATTATAAATTAACTAAATATCCATTCACTAATTTTCCAACAATCCCCCACATGAATGGAGATCGTTCAAAACACATAAAGTTTCCAATGGAACCTCGACAATTGAGTTTTGAATACGATAGGTAGGTGTTACCCTTTGAACCTTCGTTCATGAAATGCACTTAGCCCACTAGCTCTGAATAGATATCGATGTTTTTGAACTCGCCTGCCGTTTGTGTAAACGACAATACACTTCACACAAGACTCTCCTTAGCCGGGTCATCTCCTCAAAGTCGTGTCCAATAATGGTCGTGGAACACTTTCCTGGTTCTACGAGAGCTCTAGGAATAGTGCCCTCAATTTCATTCGAAGCGACCTCACTTCTCTCTAACATAGGTGATTCTCCTTAGATCATTAAAAGCATTGTAGTTATCGTGATTTATCCAAATCATTTACCACATATTATGCTTAGCCTCACTCTTTGTCACTGAATATCATAGGAATAGACTATGACATATTTAAACACCCTTTTATACTTTGGGGGTATGTATAACCATATATACTAGCTTATGCATATCATTTATGCCCCCATAGTGACCACCCTTAGGCATATGAGTTAGTTGTCCTATTGAACTTAGATCTTGGGATCTCTAGTCAACTAAGTTAGGTTTTCTACACAGACCCTTTTTCATGGGCTTTAGTCTCATTCCACAACTTGATCTCTAATAAACCCTCAGGTTGTTGGATCCATAACATTATCTTTGACTTTGTCTAGTCACTATAAATAACTTTACTTGTTTGAGATCAGTGTTAGAGCTTGTGAGATCGTTGATACTTGCACTGGATTAGTTTTGTTGTAGTTTGTAACTTTATTAAAGTCTAGGGACTAGTTTTGTAATAGTTTAAAAGTAGCAAATCTGACTTGGTGTAATTAAGATGCCAGCATAATTATAATTATGCTGGCAAGTCAGATCCTATATAAACTCATGTAATGGTGCCCTAGCCAAGCTTTTGGCCACACTTGATGAAAACTTGTGTTGTTTACATTTGATCAATCTTTGATAATGCTTAATCAGATCTCCAGGTGCTTTATTGTTCATTTCATTGTTTAGATTCAATACAACACTTGTTGTATTCATCATACCATTAGCTTCATCTTCATTCTTTGATTTTTCTTAACCTTTTCATAGTGCAAACACTTAATCAATAGGTGTTTTGGACTAAAACAATCAACCACTGTGATCCGGATTGATATTGGGATTTACAATTTGGTATCAGAGCCTTAGTGCTCTTGGTTGTTGTGTTTTTCTTAAGATTCTTCAAGGTTTGAAGGTTTTTCAAAAGTTTCAAGTTTTTCAAATTTTTGGACTTAAAATGGATTGATTTGGTGTGTTTAATTGATAGGTTGTTGTTAATCAGTGATTAGGGAGTTATTTTGGACATTTTGATGCAAAGAAACATGGGTTTTGAGTCGTTTTTGGGTGATTAGAGGGTTTTAGTTCGTGTTAAACCTTCTGGTCAGCGTAGATAAACTTGAAGACAACGATTTTTTTTAATACAGCGAAATTATCTTGAATATTGCATAACTAACAATTTCACCGATTAAAACACGAGCGAAATTGTTTATTCATGGCGAAATAGTGACATTGACCCTGTAGCGAATTTATCGAAGGCGACTTCGAGAACTGTGATAAAGAACCACAGCGTTTTTATCACGGTGTCCGGGGAAATTAGCCATACTAACGTGTGTGTCTATTATCTCAGTGGAATTAGCTTTCTTCGCTAGCGCAGGACTTCTCCTCGTTCCGGTGAAGATATTTAATCAGCGAAGATTGTCGTCGAAATTGTCATGATTCACAATATTTAGTCAGATTTCCGGCAAAGTTAACTACATCTCCGGTGAAATTGCTCAACATCAGCCTATCAGCAAAATTAGCTTCTGATCAGCATTCTCTGATCAGCATTCTCAAGTCAAAAACCGGTCTAAATGTCTTTGAATCAACTAAGTCCAATTGCTCAAGCTGAACTTGAGACCGGAACCACCACAAGACCACCAAAGTTGAAAGGAGAAAGTCGATTTCAGTACTTGGAAGACTCGTATCCAATCGTTCTTCGAGTACACTGACTACAATCTGTGGCTTTCGGTCACCGCTGGACCCTACGTCCCAACGGTGGTTCAAGGAGATGTTATAGTCAATAACAACGACCCGACAACCTACACTGATGAAGATAAAGCCCTAATCCAACGCGACCGTCCTGCACATGCTGCCTTAACCATGGCTTTGTCAACTGATGACTGCAACATCTTTGAAGAATACAGAACTGCAAATCAACTCTGGCTCGCTTTGATCGAATATTACAAGGGAAACGAAGAGCTCATTGAGAGCAAAAGAGACATGGTGCAGAAACAATACGACATGTTTTGTAGAGTTCGTGGAGAAAGTCTTTCTGATCATATCAGTCGCTTTCTGAATATGATGACCAAGATGAGGAAGGCAGGAAATACTGTCACTAACCGTGCTGCCATAAAGAAGCTTTTGGACTTGCTTCCAAAGGAATGGAGCCTGTAATGTATGATGATCAAAAAGGATTTCCTCAACAACCCAAATCCTGTCACTCTATCCGATTTAATCAACACTTTGAGGGCTTTTGAAATGGATGTTAACAAACGTGAGATGAATACGGCTGGTTACACCCAAAAGTCCGCTCAGACCTCTGCTGGACTGAAGAATGTTGAACTTCTTGCTTCAGGAGGCATCAGCCAACAACCATCCAACACGACCTATTTCAACGCTTCCGCAAGCGCATCAAAGGTTCCACAATCTAGTGAAAAGGCTGTCGTGGTTGGCGATCCTCAAGCTCTGAAAGTTTCAACTGAAAACTTAGCACTTTTTAACATGTTTCTGAGTAGCTATGAAGCCTTAATGTCGAGAGAACTCAAGAAGGAGATGTTCACTGCTGAAGACATGTATCAGGTTGATCCAGATGATATGGAGGAGATGGATTTGAAATGGCAGATGGCTATAATCACTCTGAGGTTAAAGATATTTCATGACAAGACTGGGAAGCGTCTAGGTCTTGGAAAAGCCGGTTTCGACAAATCCAAGCTGAGATGTTACAACTGCAAGAATTTGGGTCATTTCAAGCGAGATTGTCCTCTGTTGAAGGATGGAAACACTGAAGCTGCTTCTGCTATAAAACAAATCGCTATTGAAGAAAACAAAAACAATGCTGCTCCTAACACACCAAAAGCCCTGGTAGTTGAAGATTACGATTGGGGTGAAGAAATCGCTGAAGCCAAGGAACAAGTCAACAAAGCCCTCATGGCAAAGATCTCGAGCGAGTCATCATCAAAACAGGTCGAGAAACAGGCTACAGGAATCCCAAAAGGAGATAACGTTGCTGACAAGGGTCTGAAAAGCATTCTCACCTCTTCTAAGGCCGAGAAAGACAAGAATCCTGAGAAAGCAGAGAAGCCTAAAGAACAGGTTCCGAAAGAATCATCTGATGAGAAGAAAGAGAAAGAAAAAGCCTCAACTGCAGCTATGAAAACCGAGTCCTCGAAGGAAAAGGCTGACAAGGACTTGGTAAATAGCATTCCGCATGATTTTAAAGTAAAGTTTTGCCCACAGGCAAGCGTAGACGTCATGGCACAGTATAAGTTCCTTAATCTTGAATTTATGAGGGAAAAAGACAAAGCTTTAAAATTTAATAAAGAACTTAAACAAAATAAGGCCGCATATCAGAGAAAGTTGAATTCAACATTAGCTGAAATTCAAACTCTAAAAGAATTTGTCTTTAGAAAAGATTTTATCATCAATGATTTAACAGAAAGACTAGAAAAATCTTTGAACGAAAACAATAAATTGCAAATTATTATAGACAAATGGAATGTCAGTCAAAAGGCCTTTACTAACATCAAAAACTGCCAACGACCTACGCATGTAAAAGATGGGATCGGGTATAAGGACAGGTAAGGAAATGAAAGAAAGCTTTTCTTTCCACCACATAGCAAAAACTATGTGCCTATGCCGACTCCTCATCCCGACAACGATTTGATTGATGAAATGTCCTCTATCCCTCAAAACAATTCTTTTACAAATGAAACCACCGCTAATGTTGTTGAAAGTAATGCAGATTCATTTGTGTGTAAAGAAGATGTGTGCGATGAGGATGAAGACTGCGGCGGTTCAAAAATAGGAATAGGTTATTCAGGCGACAGTTATTATACTGTTAACTGGTTCGCCTGGAACTGTGATAAGCAGAACAATATTCGGGATGAATGTAATAATGGACATGTGCCTAAATTTAACTCTTTGGATGACTGTAAGGGCCATGTGCCTACATTTAAGACCCGTGATGGTGAACATACTGTGTTTGAATGTCATGATTTAAATTATGCATTTTGTGATGATAAAAATGTGTGTGAATCTCCCATATTTGTGCCAGAATTGAAAAAGAATAGTTTTGGAAAATTCCTCACCGAGGAAATTCCAGAATTTATTCCATCTCGAACAGGTATGACAGATTCAGAAAAGGAAGTCAATGAAGATAGCAGCAAAGAAGAATCAAACTTTTCTGCCTCAGAAAAGGAAGAAGATACTTCAAGTTCTGATGAAGATCAAGAATAAGAAAATTCAAGTGAAGATCAAACAATAGAAGATCAAAGCTTCGAAGATACTTCAAGTTCTGATGAAGATCAAGAATCAGAAAATTCAAGTGAAGATCAAACAACAGAAGATCAAAGCTCCGAAGATACAAGTGACAATCCAAGTGAAGATCAAACATCAGAAATTTCATCAAATCCCCACATTGATGAAGACTGCTCAGATGATGAAAGCCGCATTGACAAGAAAATGAAGAAAGTCAAGAGCTCAAGATACACCGCATCAAAAGACTCTTCAAACAGCTCAAGACACTCATCACATACATCATCTTCTAAAACCAAAAGGCCCAGACACAAACGATGTTTTCGCTGTGGTCATTTAGGACATACAGTGAAACATTGTAAAAACAAGAATTTTTCTAAATCAGAATATAATTTTGTTAAAAATTTCACAGATCAGCTTGACTATCTTAAGAAATCTGTAAAAAATCTGGTTAATTCAACTGCATGTTTTTGGAAACAAAAAGCGGATATCGTGGGACAAAACCATGATAGATCCAGGGTGAAGCAAATCTGGGTTCCAAAATCCAACTAATCCGTGTATATGCTTGTATTTCAGAATAAACTCCAGAAATGGCTGCGGATGCTCATGGAATATATCTAGCATGTCGACATCGGATGCTCAAGGCATATGATAGGCTTAAAGGAGCTTCTGAAGAATTTTGGTTTTATTGATGGCGATTTCGTGTCATTCGCTGGAGATGAGAAATGAGGGAAAATCATCGGTGTAGGAGATGTTGTATCTGAAGCACTTACGTTTGAAAACGTCAACTATGTTCTTGAATTGTGCTACAACCTTATGAGTGTATCTCAAGTTTGTGATAAAGGAATATCAGTGCTTTTCAACTACGTAGAATGTCTGTTTCTCAAGCCTGAATATGTCGTTCCTGCTGAAATGATCATGCTTACAGCTCCACGACAAAACAACACATATGTGCTCAACATGAATAATGCTAAGACAAATGATAAGTTGACGTGTTTAATCTCAAAGGCTTCAGAATCGGAGTCACTGCTTTGGCACAGGCGATTGGGGCATGTGAATTTCAAAAATATGAACAAACTATCTAAGTTAAACTTAGTAAGAGGTCTTCCGATAAAAGAATTTCCTTTTCCTGAAAAATGTATAGCATGTGCCCAAGGAAAGCAACACAAGAAATCGCACAAGCCCAAAGTAGTGAATACGATTATTGCGCCTCTTCAATTGATGCATATGGATCTTTTTGGTCCAATAAGTGTTAAGAGTCTTGCTAAAAGTTCTTACTGTTTGGTGATTACAGATGATTTCTCGCGTTTCTCATGGGTTTACTTTCTTGAAGCCAAAAGTGAGACGACTGACATCCTAAAGTCATTCATACCCTTGATTGAAAATGTGACCAGATTGAAAATGAAGTCGATCAGAAGTGATAATGGTTCCGAATTCAAGAATCAAACTTTCATATCTTTTTGTGCGGAAAAAGGAATTCATCTTCAATATAGTGCAGCCAAAACTCCTCAACAAAATGGAGTCGCAGAACTAAAGAACAGAATGTTGATCGAAGCGGCGAGAACTATGCTGGTGGATTCAAAGCTTCCAATCATCTTTTGGGCGGAGGCGGTCAATACGACATGCTATGTTCTGAACAGAGTTCTGATTGTCAAACCTCACGGAAAGACTACATACGAACTTCTCTTCAAAAGCAAGACTCTTATTGATTTCTTCAGACCGTTCGGATGTTCCTGCACTCTTTTGAACACTCAAGATAATCTCATCAAGTTCGAAGCAGTGGGTGATATCTGCTACTTCATGGGGTATTCATCAACTCAGAAAGCTTACAGAGTCTACAACAAACGGACAACGATGGCGATTGAATCTTATTACGTCGACTTCCAATAAGGAAACTACACTAACACTGGAAGTACTCCCGATTAGTTTTACGATGTGGGTGTGATGTTTAACACCTTCGAAATTCCAGAAGATGCTCCAAAAGCCGAACCTGCAGAAGCTGCTCAAGTTGAACCCCTGTTTGATTCTTCAGATATTGGTTTAACTCCTTTCACTACTCGATTCTCACCATTCTCAGCCGATCTACTTCTCTCCATGGATGAAGTAATTGGTGACACTTCGCCTGAGAACACTTCACAAAATGGTGCTTCTTCTTCACAGGCGAACGTGGATGAACCAAATCAGGAAGATGGACATCCAGTAATCTACGTTGACGAACATTTCACCAATCTTCCTGAGTAAATTGAAACCCAGACAAATGCAGGATACAAGACAAATCGTAATCATCCTCTTGAGAATGTCATAGGTGCAGTAGAAGATGGAGTGCGTAAACGTGGTCAGTCAACGAACATCAACAAAGGGCTCTATGCCGCTTTTCTCTCGCAGTCCGTACCTCATGATATCGTAGAAGCTATCCAAGACTCCAGTTGGGTACAAGCCATGCAGGAAGAACTATCTCAATTTCATAAACTCAAAGTTTGGGAGCTAGTTGATTTACCTGATGGAAAGTTTCTGATTGGTACAAAAGGGGTTTTTCGCAACAAAATGGATGATCGCGGAGTAATCATCAAGAACAAGGCTAGATTGGTAGTGCAAGGTTTTCGTCAGGAGGAAGGAATTGATTATGAAGAAGTTTTTGCTCCAGTTACAAGACTGGAGGCAATAAGAATATTCTTGGCATACGCATCATACAAGAATTTCAAAGTTTTCCAGATGGACGTGAAGAGCGCTTTTCTGTATGGCAAGGTAAAGGAAGAAGTCTACGTTTGTCAACCTCCGGGCTTCGAAGATCCTCATTTCGCAGGTCGCTACTACAAGTTGGACAAAGCTCTGTATGGTCTTCACCAAGCTCCACGTGCTTGGTACGAGACTTTGTCAACTTATCTTTTGAAATGTGAATATACCAGAGGAAAAATCGACATGACTCTCTTTACCAAATGAATCGGAGAAGACGTAATGCTGGTCCAGATTTATGTGGACGATATCATTTTCGGGTCAACCAATGAAGAGCTATGTAAGGAGTTTGAGTCTATTATGAAGGCAAAATTCGAAATCAACATGATGGGAGAACTCACGTTCTTCTTAGGTTTGGAGGTGAAGTAGAAGGAGGACGACATTCTTATTCATCAGGCTAAGTACATTCTGGATATCCTCGCAAAGTACAACATGAACGACTTCAAAGTTGCAAGCACTCCGTTCGCCTCACAAACCGAGCTTACTCTAGATCCTCAAGGAAAACCAGTGAATAAGTCCTTCTACCGCTCCATGATAGACTCTCTGATGTACTTAACTGCAAGCAGGCCTGACATTATGTGGGCCGTCTGTCTCTGTGCTCAGTTTCAGACAAATCCCAAAGAATCACATGAAATCGCTGTGAAGCGTATCTTCCGCTATCTTAAAGGAACTCTGAAATTAGGTCTTTGGTATCCTAAAGATAGTAATTTTGATCTTATTGCTTACTCTGACAGTGATCATGCAGGTTGTAAAGTTGATTGCAGTTCTGTATCAGGAGGATGTCAATTCTTGGGAAATCGTCTAATCACTTGGCAAAGCAAGAAGCAGACGACTGTGTCCACCTCCACTGCTCAAGCTGAGTACACTGCGGCATACAGTTGCTGTTCACAAGTTCTTTGGATACAAAATTAGATGTTGGATTATGGAATCAACATCATGAAGACTCCTATATTCATCAACAATGAGGCGTGTCTGGAAATTGTGAAGAATCCCATCTATCATTCAATAACAAAGCATATCGAGATTCGTATTCATGCAATTCGAGATGCTTACGAGAAAGGATATATTCAAGTGGTGCCAGTGGATACAACACAGCAACGGGCCGACATATTCACGAAAGCTTTTGATAAAACCCGATTCAACCAGCTGGTAACCTGGTTGGAAATGGTTAATTTCCTTGAGTTGAAATGAATTTTGTCGTTTATAATCGTTTGTAAATACTCTATCTTTTGTTTATATATTATTAAAAAAAACGTTTGTTAAAAGTAAAACAAGTATCGTAAAACGTTGCCCACCAAAAAGATTTTCTGATCTTTAAAATTTCATTTTTCAGGCAATGGACTTTCGAAAATAAAGATTTTAGGAGGGATATTCCAGAAAATCAAATTAGATGCTTTTGTCTGACTCTTGTTAGAAGAAATGATAGAAAATTGCTAACACTTTGTCATTTCTTGAAAAACAGAAAACAAAAGGAATCGGGGTACCAAGCAACGACGTGTCGGTAGATTCAGCAATACCAACGAGTAAACTGCTATTAGGTGGCAAAACATAACATCTACACAAGGATTCAGGCTTTCCTCAGGCATTACGCATCATTGTGGGTAACACGTTGCGGCATATGGCTTAATGGTCTTGAATCTTGCGTTGACAAATAGCCAAAGTCTGAGATTTCGGGTCTTTATATTGGTTTTTCATTCAAGGATATTATAGTTGTTCTTCTGCTGCATCCAGATACATGCTGACCTAGACGCTATGATATCTTTTCAAGAAAAGAGCCAAAAATGGCCAAATCCCTAAATTGAAGAAGCTTTCATAGAAAGTCATTCAAATGCACAAAAATGCACAAATCGTACCAATTCTGGTATCTGTCTCCGCCCTCGGTAGTTTTTGGGATCTCTGTTGTACGAAAGTACTGACCTGATCACCAACCTCTATCGTTGAAAAGCAAAACGAATGAATCCAATATACTCACCTGTTATGAGGAACCTTTGTGCATACCTTGATCGCGGGGGTATGTCCTGATGTGGGACTCACGGGCGTAATGATTCTATTTTCAATAGCTTGTGTGGGGGCCATAGAACTCTTGTCAATATTACCAAAAACATGATAAACACGCTCACCGAAGGCATGTTGAAAGAAGGATGCATGGATTTAAGCGGACAAATATACTGGCAATTTTTCTTGTTCCTTGATTTGCTAAAAAGAATAATTAAGGATTTGACAAGTGTTGACAATGTGATCTTCTGCAGGCAAGTCGATAAGCGTTAAAAGAATAAGAAAATGAGCGAAAATGGAATCTCCCTGATTTGAAAAATGAAGTTCGGCATCAAAATTGCCCAAATCTTCTCTAGTTTGTGAATATTTCCTATTTTTTATTATTTTAATCTGAAATGGGCACGTTTTTTCAAGAAAGTTTGAAATTCACGAGCGTATTTAAAATTTGATTTTGAAAATGGGTTGTGAACCATAAGTGGCGGCGGAATTAATTGTCCAACGAAATTTCGCTGGTTAACTTAAACCGCCTATAAATCACCTTTAACTGATCATATTTCAAAAAATTTCAAACATCTTCTTTATCTCACTCTCATCGGTATTCATCATTATCATCACTTTCTAGTTTCACATTCTTTCCACAGTTGTTCTTAGTGTCATTGTTCAAGAATCATAGGTAATATATGTTTATGTTCGGTCATCATAGATCACTATACTTATTGGTTTTTGTTTATGTTAAGTTTATCATTATTTGAAAACAATTACCGTAAATCAATTGTTATTAAAGGATTTTTGAGATAGTTGTTGATAGGCATTGTTCATGATTCTACTTAGATTGGACTATTGTAATCGAAATTCTCCACAATAGTCATAATCAGAAGTTTCCGTTAGGGTTTTTAAAAGGGTTTTTCAAGAAATATATGATGACAGCGAAATTATGATGAACATAGCGATGAATATGGCGAATTTAGGACGGATCAAGGAATCTCAAAAGTCTCGAACGCGAGTTCGAGCAACCAGCAAAATAAATTATTTCGCCGGTAAGATGGCTTAGACTGCTGTCTTCGCTGATCGATCGCTTCGAGAAGAAACCCTGTTTTCACTGGCAATTTTCAGCGAATTTAAAAGGATCATTTATCTTTGCTGTAGACTAATCTACACTATTTCTGGCGAATTTGGTCTGGGTCCTATCCTTGTTGCCGGCGAAAACATCTTAACTCGGTCCAAATCAGCAGCGAAGATATCTTTTGCATCATCAGTGAAATTAAATTTATTTTAATCTATATGATTTTTCTTTATATACTTGTAAATATTTTTCAACTAAATTTTTATATCTAAATATCCTTTTTAATCAAAATATTATATTTTTCATTTAAAAACTTTAATATATATATTTTAACATATTTGTAAATATTATATCTTTCGTAACGTCGATACGATTCACAAGACTTCTAACTTGGCTCGTTTGTCGTGTCAACAGCAAGATGGTGAAAAACATCGAGTGGGATAAGACTCTAAAGCATAGTCAGCCAATCATACTCGATCCAGCACCCAAAGATTTTAAAGACGTGGCTAGATGGATCAGATCGTGCAGGATCAGTTACGCTGTACAAACATAAGCTATTATTCGTCGTATTCACATCCAAGAGTTCTAGCAAACGGCAAAACCTGAAACTATCGACAGAGTTAGATGCATTACAGCAACAGTCCGCAATAAGAAAGTCGTTGTTTCTGAAGAAAGAATCGGCACCGTATTGTGGCTTGGAGATGAACGTGATGATCCTATTAGTCTTAACAAAGATGATATTCTGGGTGGCTTTCATGGAATGGGATATTTTGGATATTTCTGACAAAAGAAGGAGATTAAGAGGAACGGCCTTACAAGAGATTGGAGGTTCATCTTACATGTGATTGCAATGAGCATCACTCATCGAAAGGGAGGTTACGACGGCCTGAATCTGGAGTGGTTAGGAGCTATGTTAAACTTTTGTTTAAACCAAAAGTTTAACTTCTCAGGACTAATCTTCAACTACATGATCGAAAATTCAAGAGGGAATACATGGGCAATGTACCCCAGATTCGTTCAGATGCTAATAAATGATCAATATCCAGAATTGCCGCATGATGGAGGTCGTTACTCTTTCCATGTTCTCACTAGTTGACAGCTTACAGAGATCAAAACAAATGAGTGGGTGATGGTGCACGACTGGATGTACACTGCAGAAAGACTTCCCTTGGTTAAAGCTGCATATCAAATGTATAGGGAAGCACTCAAAGTAAAACAACAGAGAAACGTGCAAGCAAAGAAAGAAGTAGTAGAGGAAGAAGAAGAACAATTAAAGAGACAGAGAAAAGGAAAGCAAGCGGCTGATGAAGAACCTCCAAATAAAAAGAAATCATCAGAGAACCCCGAGAGGTTGATGGGGGCTAGTTTTAGGGTCGCAGATTCTGAAGAACATCGTCGACATATTCAAGATATGCGAGCAATTCATGAAATGGAAGGAAGACAAAAGAGAGAAAAGAAGCTTGAAAGACGTCCGATGACGGAATCTGAGACTCCTCTTAGAGTAACTGAAGAACAAGAAAGTCTAAATGATTTTGTCAAAAATCTGCTGATAGATCTTGATGAACCTTCTGCAAGCAAAACGCCTCCATCCAAAAAGAAGAAGCCAGATGAAGGACCCTCGAAGCATCCTCATGTGAAACCTACGAGAATTACAAAACCTGCAGTCCCACCTCAAAGGATTCGACCATTCCAAGAGTTGTATGATAAGCTGGTCAAAGAAATCGGCGCGATTCCAGCTAAAGAGATCTGCATTCTCAAAAACCAAGTAAATGATACAAATATTTTGAGAGAAAAGCTGAAGGAACAAAGGAAGAAAAATAGAGAAATTCATGCTTATGTTACTGAGCAATCAACGTACATAAGATTTCAACAACATGGAATCGAGAAGTTGTACAGAATGATGAAGACAATATGCACCAAAATCGAGATAGAGCCTATGTTTTCCTTTGCGGAGATCTTCGACTTTGAGGCATTTAAAGAAGAAGAAACAAACAGAAAGGCCAAAGAGGCTGAAGCGAAGAAAAGGCGTCTAGAATCCACAGAGAGGGTCACTGAAGGTGACGATAGTGAAGAAGAGGAAGTAGACAGAGATGAGATGCCCTCAAGGTTTATTGAGTGGGGGTTAGAAGAGGAAGTTACGTATGAACAAGAGGATGGAGAGATGTTCACTCCACAGCAACCTGAATGGTTCAGAAGAGAAAGAAAAAAACTTCCTGATTTTTATCAAGTTATCACTGTTGAAAAGACAGAAGTTACCGATAAAATCGTCAGTTGGATGTACAGCAATTTTAGAGGAATGTTTGTGATTAAACATAGAGGTGGTGTGATTCAATATTTCAAGACAGGGTATGATCTGTTTTCTCTTCCTAGATGGGATGTGAGGGACCTTGGCAGGCTGGATATGCTAAATCCAGATCGCAGTAGCCTTGGAGCAGATTTTGAACGTATTATTATGAAAGAATGCAACAAAGGCTTTGAAAATTTCAAGCCACAACATCCTCGAAGAAGGGTTTCAAAAACAACAAAAGATCCCATCACTGGCAAAGGAAAAGTGACGTGGGTTATCAACCCAGCGAAAGTAGTCACTAGAATCAAGCTCCCAGCAGAAGTCCCGGTCTGTCTGAACAACTTTAAGAAGTGGTTCTATGATAGTCATACAGGTGAAGCAGTGATCCGATCGAATAAAAATGAAGATATTAGAATATCGGATCCGATGGATGTCTTCATGTTCGGACTTTCTGATAACTGTGCAGAATGCTGATCGCATCAATGTTGGAGCCGGAAATGCCAATTTAGAAGAGGCAATGCTGTTTCAAAGAGCAGTAGAAAGAGGCTAGAAGAGAAAACGTGAGATGCTCGACATCATTGACCGAATTGAGAAGAAGAAAGATGCAGAAGCAAAGAAGAAAGAGGAAGCTAGGAAGAAGAAAAAGCACGAGAAAAAGAAAGAAAAGACCTCTTCAAAGACAAAAGAATCCACGTCAGCTCAAGCAACACCACAACCTCCGGCCTCATCAACATATGAGGCCATTATGGAGGATCCACCATCAATTAGTGAAGCTATTTTAATCCAAGAAACTCCTGCAACAACAACTGATGAAGTTCCACCACAACCACAAGCAACAGTGACTACAGAGATCCCTCCAGAGCCCGAAAAGGAAGCTGCAAACAATCCAGAAGCCACTACTGAAGAATGAAAATTTAAACAAGTATGCAACGATCTAGGGGGATATTGTTAGAGCTTGTGAGATCGTTGATACTTGCACTGGATTAGTTTTGTTGTAGTTTGTAGCTTTATTAAAGTCTAGGGACTAGTTTTGTAATAGTTTGAAAGTAGCAAATCTGACTTGGTGTAATTAAGATGCCAGCATAATTATAATTATGCTGGCAAGTCAGATCCTATATAAACTCATGTAATGGTGCCCTAGCCAAGCTTTTGGCCACACTTGATGAAAACTTGTGTTGTTTACATTTGATCAATCTTTGATAGTGCTTAATCAGATCTCCAGGTGCTTTATTGTTCATTTCATTGTTTGGATTCAATACAACACTTGTTGTATTCATCATACCATTAGCTTCATCTTCATTCTTTGATTTTTCTTTACCTTTTCATAGTGCAAACACTTAATCAATAGGTGTTTTGGACTAAAACAATCAACCAGTGTGATCCAGATTGATATTGGGATCTACATTCAGTTGTCATGATGTGTTCTTAACTCGCAAGTTAATTTTGCCTATTGTCAACTTCTAATACTATAACCTCACTAGCCATCTGAATCTGGTTATAATATATGTTTTTCTAAGATACAAGTATCATTTAAGGCAAACACATCTTTATTATACACTATGACCTTTATGTCCTCCACTTAATTGTATGTTTGCAATGTTAGATTGGATTACAAAATCCTTATTGCCAAACTTTTATGATACAAATGCAAGACACCCCCACATTTAAGTGTTATAGGATATCATTCAGATGGGGTAATGAAAACCATTTCTACATACCCTTATAGGGTTGTTTCTAAATTGATCCCCCTCCCCCCACATTTCTTGTCATTTGATCAACAATTTCGTAACTTCACTTATAACTACATTTATACACATGTGATTGAACAAGATCAACCTCATTGTATCAATGAATTCAACTCATATTGCATTAGCTTACATAAGCTTTCGAGCTGACCAAAGCAACACATGCCATTGTTATAAGTACCAACTTAGAATAATTCTAATTTAACATCTAGAATAAGCCTAGACAATGAGTTCTCGTCATTAGCTTTTCGAAAAAACTCTTCAAAAGTTACATGTCTTTTCCTTATAATGAATGAAAATTCTCTCTAAACTTTGTCTGTACACAAATTCTTTTCGTGTTCATACACATTTGAATGTTTAGAGTTAATTAGTCTCCGTCAAGACCCATAATTAACCAAGTACTAGTCTAGCATGCTTTAGACTACAATACTTTAGCATGTGAACAGAAGATGCATCATTCTGATTCTTCAGAGCCATAAGGATATCATAATATCACTTTGCAATATTCATCCCTTGTTAAGACAAAATAATGAGACTTATTCATAATCCTAAAACAACAGCACATAGCTAATTTTTATCATTCAATTAAGGAACATAACTTGTTTACCTTTGATCTCCGTGTGACAACCCTCAAAATTACAGGTACTGTACAAATTAATTAATTTCGATTATGTGCTTAATGACAGTGCTTGATTGCAACTGACACCTTAAACTGCTTACTGAGTTATGTTACATACATACATGTGCATCACTTTACATACAGTCGCTCCATTTATTTCATACAGACTCTTAGTGACAAACCTGATGCACAAAGCACAGTTAGCACAGTGAGCGAATAACTCAGACGCGTGCTGACAATACCAGCACTTAGACAGACAATGTTATTATGGCCAGTATGAGCCAGGGATAGAGTACTACACTGGTTTGTAGTGTAGGGAAGTGAGGACCATAAGACTGCGTCATTAGGGGATAGATATAGTGCCGGGAAGTGCCTAAAACACGCATTAAATACAAAATTCTGCATTCTTTTATAAAATTCAGCATTTAATTATACCAGTAGACTACACAAACATGGCAGAGTAGTCCTGTATACTTTCCTAAGTGCCAGGAATGATTTCGTTACAAAAAGATGCATAAAAGACACTATGCGGTACAATTTGACACTTTAACGGAACAGTACGTAACCGAACAACCGGACATTACCCGGGACACCAAAATGTTGTCAGAAATATTATTTTATCATTCTTAATTATTTACGGTCACAAAAATCCCTATGCACTATAGAAACATGGCATACACCCACTATTCTAAAAAAATACCCTTAACCTCCTAATTATTTACCTACTAGCTATCAAATTTTACACTTAACCCCCCCCCCCCCCCCTCACAAATTTCGGCCCACATATGGGACCCACCATCATCATCACTAAATCTCCACTAAATATTCCCTTTAAACATGATTGGGCCTCCTTTACTTGTTGTAATTGCCAAGATATAATCATGATCACAAAAGGGCCAATGGAGTGCAAGGGAATCATTTCAACCACACTCAACCTCACCCTCCTCCTCTTATTTTCGGCTCACCCCCCCCCCCCCCCCCCTCTCTCCATAACCGAAAATCACCACCACCATTACTTACACACCTTAATCTTCTGCATACAATCCCTCTCCAAGCTTGAAGAACATTCAAAGTAGTGACAAGTTGAAGGATTCACAAGGAAGCTTTGTTCAAGTCTCTAGCACCACCATCTCCATCATCTTTGCCCTAAGATTGTTACCCTAGCTTTGTGCTAGTAGTGAGTGTCTTCACACCCTTGTTCCATCTTGTTCTTGTTATGATTTGTTTAAATGTTCTTGACGCACACAAACTAAAACACTAAATATATGAACTTGAAACTCTACATAAAAACCCTACATAAAAAGTTTGTTTGAAGTTGAAATCTGGTTGGTTTGAGTTTGGTAAATACATGCATGGTGTTTGAACATTAAATCATCGATAAACCATGGTTAGGACCTTTGTTGATGCGTTTTTAGTGACTTCTACAATGAAAACAGCTTGCTGATTGAAATTTCCAGCCGACTTCAACAGGCTGTAACTGGGTCATTTTTAATCGAAAAACTGAATTTCCGGAGTCTAAATTGTGTAATTTTGAATAACCGAACAAATGGAACTGGAATCGTAATTTGTCGAGGTCGTTTACTATTTTTAAGGAATTATTTTAAGACAGCAGCTCAAGCTGAAATTTTCCTGCTGAAAAAGTGTGTCGTAGTCGGAGTCAAAACTTGAAACCTGAGCAGAATCAGCTCATGGGATTTTTACTGTAGATGGTCACTGTTGTTCCCGTGACCCTCCAACTGGAATTTCGACGATCCGACTTACGATGGATTTTTAGTGAATTTTTCCGTAATACTGCAATCAGAAAGTATCAAATCTGATTGCAGTCGAGTAAAAGAATTTTTATATAAAATTGGTAATGAACTGAGATCCGAAATTTTTACACAATAAACAGTGGATTATATATGACGTCCTGTAAAAATTTGAGAATTTTTGGAAAATGTTAGCTATTTTATTTAAATACTTGAAAACAGTCCAGTATTAGTTAATAAATCTGAAAAGACGTAGATAGGGCATTGCATGTATATTTGTCGGGTTGGCTATGTGGGAACACTCTACGAGATATTTGTAAAAGAAAATGATATGTTTTTAAGCATGGACACCTCCATTTACAAAGGAGACTCTGGCGAAATTTTCCGAAAATCCTAACACTTAATAAATATTTTTGAGACGGGTGTTCACTAGTATACTTTAGATTTTGTTTTCAAAAATAAAACTCGTCATAATATTTATCACAAAATACAAAGTATCGGAGGTTGGTTTTATACATGAATATGGTTAAATATATATTTCCGGCATCCCATCCTTGGGAAGGAAACGCGTATATAAGATACTTTAGAAGTATTGATACTAGAATATGGAACGAGCAAATATTCCAACACGACATATGATTAAGTTGAAATACAAATTATTTTGACAAATAATTATCACTCGAAATAATATAAGAAACGTAACTCAAAGACATAAATACTAAGACAAGACACGACCCGTTCGTCTAATAGACGTTAGACCATTGTAGGTAGTCGTGTTTGCTGAAGAGATTTGGGTTACGAGTACGAAGACGCAATACAGTGAGTTCATGTCCCCCTTTTCTCTTAACTATTTTCAGTTTTACACCTCGGGGGTGAAATACATGTTACAGACATTTACAGACATTTATTTACATAGTATGGTTAGCTTAAGGAGGGTTTTTATTACGCGAACATGTCAGTGGTGGGCACAACACTTAAGGCCATCAATCCTCGTTGTAGGACCGAGGGACATTAGTGATAGATCTATTTGGGTGTAGCGAGCCCCACTCTTGAGTCCGCCGAGTGGACCATGAGGTGACTAAGTGCCCGACGCACAAATCCGCTAGGTTTGAGTCTT
>CM060387.1:51047458-51096614 GCA_030545235.1 Helianthus tuberosus | reverse complement strand
GAAGCCCAGGACGATGGAAGATTAGATGAGAACATGATTACTAATTTCACTTCTTGGCCCCTGTTAACAGGACACCCTCTGTTTCTAGCGTATATTCGATTTCAGACCCCCTTGAGTCTATGACATTTACAGCCTTAAAGACGGCTGGGTCGCATCTTTCTACTACTGACACGGACAACGACGCCATCATGACGGCTGCACTAACACCTGCTCGAGGCACCACACCGCTACCTAACCCAGGGCCTGCTCCTGAGTTAGCTTCTGCACCTTTTGGGACAACTTGATGTTGCACCTACTGATCATGCACCGTTACTTGATCATGACCCTATTTCTTTTGACTTACCAGACAATGCATCCCTTATACCCGACCCAGTACTTGCACCTAATGACCTTCTTATCAGTTGAGACGTTTGCACCTGCACCTTCACCCGCTGATGTTGCTCTTGTGAAGACCGATGTCCATTGCACCAACATGCCCATCGCTTCCTTTCAAGACTTACCCGCACTCCGGAAAGGTACTCCAGGTCGGCACCCGCATGACGATCCTTATTACTGCTGCAGCATTTTCTACGATCTCACAGGCCGCACCGTTTACTACATTCACCTCCACGACGTTGGACGAGCCATTTCGATGGTTCCTATCACACATTATGCTGATTTTAGACCCTTGCCATCCCTCACATTATGGAGGCCACACATGAGATGAGTTGCTCCTGTAACACCCACTTTAGTTTGAGGATATGAGTCGCAAAGTGTTGGAGTTTGCGCTAACACCACATTCAGTAACTTCAAATGCCAAACATTACATAACCGAAAACATGACGTAAGTATTTACATCACAAGACAGCATATTGACTGAAAATTTTATGTAAGACACCAAGTCCTCCACCCTGTTTATTGCCAGCATACTTCGATCCTCCACATTTATCAAGGTTCCATTTTGCGCTCTCAACCGTTACTATTACACCGTTCCCAGGATTCTGATGCTCATTTCTTTGCTATCGAGCGGCATAACAGATAATTACTTCGACGTGTACGCAAGCCCACGGAGGAGTTCCACGCATGTTAACCAGTTTACTTTTCTTCCCCCCCCCCCTCCACCTCAGACACTGGTATGGTGATTTCCGGATTATGCGGATTACATTGCTTTCAAGTAAAGACACTAATGATAAGCCGGGTTGTGGAGACTTTTAAAGACCACTTCAGACTATGTGATTTTGATACACTAATACATTTAATGGACAAGGGTAGGGTGACCCTGTGTCCCTATTGATGGGATACATTTTGGAAGGCAATACAATTGTGGTCAGGGAATAATTAGGGTCCAATCATTATAGAACATGCGACAATACTTTATGGCCAATGACCAACGAAACTCCGTCTCTATGTCTCCGTTAAGCACGTTATTAATCTATATGTGTATACAATAATTATAACGCTACGTGCTTGCTTAGTATGCTCTCATTAAACATAATCTCCAAATTTCTTGGCTATACTATGATTATACTATTGCTCGATTGGTTGGTATGATAACCTAATTTGTGTGTGTACATACGATCTCTAAACAACCATATGCACTCCCCGAACGAATGCGACCTGACCTAACCAACCTTCTTCTCAGAAGATGTCGATACCAGGGAACGTCGATACCAACAACCCTCTGCCGACAACAGCAGAGACAGAACTGCAAGGGCGCATCTCGCAAGCCATCGCACAACTCGCGGCCCTTCGCTCCGAACACGGTGGAGGTACCTCAGGAAATAACCCACCCAGCGGCTGCACCTACGAGCAGTTCTTGAACCACAAACCTCGAGAATTCGACGGCACTGGGGGTGCCTTAGCATTTGTGTGTTGGGTGGAAAAGACGAATTCTGTCTTACGATTGAGCAAATGCGCCCCAGAACATCAGGTTACGTACATAGCGGGGCTATTTGTAGATGGGGCTCTGTCATGGTGGAACCATCGAATTCAAGCAATGGGCGAGGCCGCTGCATATGCTATGACGTGGGACGAACTGAAGGAACTAATGCGCAAAAGATATTGCTCTAGGGCGGAAGTCCAGAAGTTGGAAACTGAATTGTGGAACTTGAGAATGGAAGGTCCAAAGATAGCTGAATATGTGCAGAGATTTGGCGAGTTATCACAAGTTGCATCGCGTTTGGTGGAACCAGAATCTAGGAAGATCGAACTTTTCATCAGGGGACTAGCACCGCAGATTCTAAGCCTGGTAACAACATCTAAGCCTTCAACAATTATCGAAGCAATCGACATGAGCGTGGCGCTCACTGAAGAAGCGATTAGACAAGGAAAATTTTCCACTCCGGAAGAGAAAAACGAGGCTCCTGTAGAGTCATCTGGGGATAGCAAGAGAAAACTCGTGAATTTCAAGAAGGTTACTCGGGTAAGTAACGAGAAGAAGGCCAAAAAGGGAAAGGACTACATGGGTATTCTACGTAAGTGCGACAATTGTCTACGCTATCATGTCGGGCGATGTAAATTTGGAAAATGTGATAACTGTGGCAAGAGAGGGCATCCCAAGGAAACTTGTAGGCAAGGTACTGAAAGTAGAAATGGAGGTCAAGATGGTAGTGAGAATCACGGTGAAAACAACGACAATGACGAATACCAGGGCAGAACGAGTGACAAACAGAAACGTGCTCAAGGTTGTCTTAACTGTGGGAGCAAGAAGCATTTCAGAAAGTACTGCCCTAAGAAGAATCAAGCACAAGGATAAAAGCTCAGTAGCAGAGCTATGGGAACACGCCGGGATTCAAGTATCGGTACGTTCTATATTACTCAACATTATGCATCTGTGTTGCAAGATACTATTGCAAAATCTAATCTTCGCATCTCTATAGTTTGAGAGTGTACTTGGGTTAGTAGCAAGTAAGTTAGATAACTCGCACTCGATGGAACTAGCTAGGAGAAGCTAGTGGAAGCCAACACAGTAACTAGGAACGGCAAGATAGAACCCGGAGAGCTTAAGTTTACGCTTGATCTACTGCCCGTTGAGTTGGGAACTTCAACGTGGTAATTGGGATGGATTAATTTCCATGTGATCGAGTGGAGTTTAATGTCTGCACCCCAATGGCGAATAGAGGAACGATCGTGACTCATGAAACAGGATACGCCCCTACAAATTACAAATTGCTGGAGGGCACGAAAGCTGTTGCGCAAAGGATGAGTTGTTTTCTTGGCTCATGTCGGGGACAAGGGAGCCGAAGAACCAAAACTCAAAGATATACCTGTGATAAAGAATATCCTGAAGGTTCTCCCCGAAGACTTACCAGACTTATCTCCTCAATGACTAGTCGAATTTCGCATCAATTTGATTCCAGGCGCCGCGTCTGTGGTAAATGCACTCTAGAGACTTGCACCTTCGGAAATGAAAGGATTGACGGTGTAGTTTCAGTAGTGGATAGAGAAGGAAGATAACAGACCAAAAAATTCCAATTTGGGATACCCCAGTTCTGCTCAGTAAGAAGAAGGAAGTGACTTTCAAATGAGCATCAACTACCAGGAGCCGAACGAGCTAACCCACGAGTGTCGGTGACTCTTGCTAAGGATTAACGAATTACTTATGTAACTAACTGTGAGGACCCAACTACTATTTCACGACGAATCAATGATCGAGTGTCGTTAGCTGTGAATTCAGGAAGGAAGTATACCTGGGAAGTTGTGGGACAATGACATGTTGTGAACGGACACACGAATGGTGTGTCACACATGATGCACTAGACAGTGTTACACCGAATACGAAACCTTAAGGATCTAGAAAACATAGGCTTAGGACCTTTGGGAACCCAGGTCCAAACTTGTAGAGGTCGCTACTTAGAAACCATACTTGTTAACTCGATCAAACACCATTAACCTGACATACATGCCATTTCAGCTAACAAAAATAGAAAGTACTTAAATTTCTTTCGTTGAAACCGTCACTTTTGCTTCTAGCGAGTAGATGTTTGCATCTCTACTCCCCTTAATGGTAGTTGCATCACGTTGATTTTCTTCGCTAAGAGCGAACACCCTTTTGCTTCGAATATTTGGTCGTTTCTCCATTTTAGCAAACACTCATTGTTTCATTACTTGAAAACTCACATGTTACGCATGCACCATCTGCTACGCATGCGGTTTCATTCCAAACATTTCATTGAAGTTCAGATATTATGTTGTTAAATCTAATTACTGGTCCGTAATCTGAATGACCTACATTATTGTAATTGTTGACTCTTTGCTATCAAGTCAACACACTCTCTTGAAACTTCTTTTGATCTCAAATTACATTCATGGTTTATTTTTGGTTACCATGCCGAGATTTCCTTTGTTGATACATACGTTTTCTATCGGGTTACGCTAAAACTAAGTTCAATTGCTTGAACTTATCCATTTTCACATGTTTGATTTGAGACGCTATATGATGTATTGGGAGCATCATATTCAAATATTTTTGCAAAGGTTCTTTCATTACAAGTCGTAGTAGATTCGGTTGGTCTACGACTCCACTAAATCGTTTGACTGATTTCAATACCTTGTGGTGATATTTTTACAGAATTGAGCTTGCGCTAAGTTGGTTACTCATTTCATACACGGATTTGAATTATTTAATTGCTCTAAATCCGTCTCGTTTATCACGATTAAAGCAGTCTCAACACAGTTGTGTGTTAAGACAATGGTACATAGATTCATTTCATAGCCCAATGTACCTCCTAACGATAATTTCATTGTCAATTGAATGCCTTGCGGTACTTGATACTTTTCACCTTCGATCAAAAACAGTGGCCCTTTGATATTCTTTGTTCAACTGGAAACTTTACGACATTGCGTAAATCAAAACTTCAGATTGTCTCAGTACACTTTCATTTTACTTCAGGCACGGTGAACTTGTTCAGTCACCACTATTCTTGAATCTCGTCATTTTGACACCTTGTGGTAGCATTAGCTTGTGCTAATCATGGTCAACTGATTCACACAAAACTACATATACTTTTGTCAACTTGTCATATAAACATTTCTGATGCAACTACAAATTAAAACAACGATACACCGGATTCGCTTGTACCTCACTCGGTGTATTTTCGCAATTCGAGAATGTCAACACACAAATCCTTATCATTTATTCAAAAGTTGACTGATCATTTTCATAATACTCTCGCATCCAAATCATTGATTTTGAGTTCATATAGCGGAGGCTATGGTTCGTGAAAACTCGTTTGCCTATCGTGGCCGATTGTTTGAGAATCCTACTTGACAAAGCTCCTCTTTTGTGGAACCCCTGTTAACTGGATTACACTAGACTATACGTCGATACGTTTTGTACCCTCGACACCAAATGCTAAAAGCACATACCTTTTAACTATTGGATTTGTGATGTTATATATATATATATATATATATTCTTGGACTCACTTGATGTGAATAAGGTTTGATTTGGTTTGGTGATTATCTACCTCGGTACTATTCATATACATACATGCATAACGAAACCCTAAGGAATTAAGGTAGTACAAATTTCGAGGACGAAATTTTCTTAACGGGGGGAGAATGTGACAACCCTCAAAATTACAGGTACTGTAAAATTAATTAATTTCGATTATGTGCTTAATGACTGTGCTTGATTGCAACTGACACCTTAAACTACTTACTGATTTATGTTACATACATACATGTGCATCACTTTACATACAGTCGCTCCATTTATTTCATACAGACTCTTAGTGACAAACCTGATGCACAAAGCACAGTTAGCACAGTGAGCGAATAACTCAGACGCGTGCTGACAATACCAGCACTTAGACAGACAATGTTATTATGGCCAGTATGAGCCAGGGATAGAGTACTACACTGGTTTGTAGTGTAGGGAAGTGAGGACCATAAGACTGCGTCATTAGGGGATAGATATAGTGCCGGGAAGTGCCTAAAACACGCATTAAATACAAAATTCTGCATTCTTTTATAAAATTCAGCATTTTATTATACCAGTAGACTACACAAACATGGCAGAGTAGTCCTGTATACTTTCCTAAGTGCCAGGAATGATTTCGTTACAAAAAGATGCATAAAAGACACTATGCGGTACAATTTGACACTTTAACGGAACAGTACGTAACTGAACAACCGGACACTACCCGGGACACCAAAATGTTGTCAGAAATATTATTTTATCATTCTTAATTATTTACGGTCACAAAAATCCCTATGCACTATAGAAACATGGCATACACCCACTATTCTAAAAAAATACCCTTAACCTCCTAATTATTTACCTACTAGCTATCAAATTTTACACTTAACCCCCCCCCCTCACAAATTTCGGCCCACATATGGGACCCACCATCATCATCACTAAATCTCCACTAAATATTCCCTTTAAACATGATTGGGCCTCCTTTACTTGTTGTAATTGCCAAGATATAATCATGATCACAAAAGGGCCAATGGAGTGCAAGGGAATCATTTCAACCACACTCAACCTCACCCTCCTCCTCTTATTTTCGGCTCACCCCCCCCCCCCCCCCTCTCTCCATAACCGAAAATCACCACCACCATTACTTACACACCTTAATCTTCTTCATACAAGTCCCTCTCCAAGCTTGAAGAACATTCAAAGTAGTGACAAGTTGAAGGATTCACAAGGAAGCTTTGTTCAAGTCTCTAGCACCACCATCTCCATCATCTTTGCCCTAAGATTGTTACCCTAGCTTTGTGCTAGTAGTGAGTGTCTTCACACCCTTGTTCCATCTTGTTCTTGTTATGATTTGTTTAAATGTTCTTGACGCACACAAACTAAAACACTAAATATATGAACTTGAAACTCTACATAAAAACCCTACATAAAAAGTTTGTTTGAAGTTGAAATCTGGTTGGTTTGAGTTTGGTAAATACATGCATGGTGTTTGAACATTAAATCATCGATAAACCATGGTTAGGACCTTTGTTGATGCGTTTTTAGTGACTTCTACAATGAAAACAGCTTGCTGATTGAAATTTCCAGCCGACTTCAACAGGCTGTAACTGGGTCATTTTTAATCGAAAAACTGAATTTCCGGAGTCTAAATTGTGTAATTTTGAATAACCGAACAAATGGAACCGGAATCGTAATTTGTCGAGGTCGTTTACTATTTTTAAGGAATTATTTTAAGACAGCAGCTCAAGCTGAAATTTTCCTGCTGAAAAAGTGTGTCGTAGTCGGAGTCAAAACTTGAAACCTGAGCAGAATCAGCTCATGGGATTTTTACTGTAGATGGTCACTGTTGTTCCCGTGACCCTCCAACTGGAATTTCGACGATCCGACTTACGATGGATTTTTAGTGAATTTTTCCGTAATACTGCAATCAGAAAGTATCAAATCTGATTGCAGTCGAGTAAAAGAATTTTTATATAAAATTGGTAATGAACTGAGATCCGAAATTTTTACACAATAAACAGTGGATTATATATGACGTCCTGTAAAAATTTGAGAATTTTTGGAAAATGTTAGCTATTTTATTTAAATACTTGAAAACAGTCCAGTATTAGTTAATAAATCTGAAAAGACGTAGATAGGGCATTGCATGTATATTTGTCGGGTTGGCTATGTGGGAACACTCTACGAGATATTTGTAAAAGAAAATGATATGTTTTTAAGCATGGACACCTCCATTTACAAAGGAGACTCTGGCGAAATTTTCCGAAAATCCTAACACTTAATAAATATTTTTGAGACGGGTGTTCACTAGTATACTTTAGATTTTGTTTTCAAAAATAAAACTCGTCATAATATTTATCACAAAATACAAAGTATCGGAGGTTGGTTTTATACATGAATATGGTTAAATATATATTTCCGGCATCCCATCCTTGGGAAGGAAACGCGTATATAAGATACTTTAGAAGTATTGATACTAGAATATGGAACGAGCAAATATTCCAACACGACATATGATTAAGTTGAAATACAAATTATTTTGACAAATAATTATCACTCGAAATAATATAAGAAACGTAACTCAAAGACATAAATACTAAGACAAGGCACGACCCGTTCGTCTAATAGACGTTAGACCATTGTAGGTAGTCGTGTTTGCTGTGTAAGATTAAATATATTCCGTATTAATATTTAATCTATAGCCATTATAATCATTTACATAATATAGATCAAAATATATAATAACCTATTAAATAATTAGTTGGTAATTGTTGATGGACCATATTACCCTTATTAACTAATTAGGTTTCCTCCTGGGTGCTTATATAAGGAGAGTTATGTGGAGGTTAAGGGTTAACTCAGTTACACAATTAGACACACCCCATTACTCATAACATCAATTCGACCTCCATCTCCTACAGCCGATACCCTTTCGGTTTTCTAAGTCCCCATCATTAGATTGCACCCTAAGGAGGAACCAGACCAAGATGACAATCATGTCAAACCTTATTGCTGCGTCTCCATCTGGATTCTCTGCTAGCCTGTGCTGATGCAATCTAAGGTATGTTTTCATGTTTTACATTATGTTCAAAACAGAACTGAACCAACATGTGGTATCAGAGCATATGTTGATTAGTCGGTTCTGTTTTATATCCGTAAATCTGGAATAAAACTAAAAAAAACAGAATTGAAAACCATTAAAAAACTCCGTTTTCTGTCATCCGAGATGCCATTTCGGATCATTACGGATCCATTACGGATGCATCACGGATGAATATCTTCAAATAATTTTATCCGAAATGCCATTCCGGATCATCACAGATCCATTACGGATGCATCACGGATGAACGTCTTCAAACCTTTTTACCCGAGATGCCATTCCGGATTAGAATCATCCATTTCGGATCATTACGGATCAATCAAAGATGATTTCGGATCTGAGGTTTCATCATTACGGATCATTTCAGATGTGGAGTTTCATCATTACGGAGCATCACTGATCATTACGGACGATTTCGGATCTAAGTTTCATCATCACGGATCATCACTGGTCATTACGGATGATTTCGGATCTGGATCTACATCATTATGGATCATCTCTGATCATTACGGATGATTTCGGATCATTATCGATGCATTTCGGATGAATGTTTGAATGTTTATTTTCATCACTTGTTCATCAGAAAGTTCGAAATTTCCCTTAGTTTTGGAAGGATTTAGGATTATTGGGTGTTTGTTCCTGTTTGATTTATTTTTTATCTAATTAGAATTTTCGAAATCTGTTATTTTATTAATTGATAAAAAAAATTCGAAATAAACAGATAAAAAATAACTAACGTTTAAACAGGAAACTTAATCCCATAATCCCTAAGATTTCGGATTTGAACCTTATCAATTAGTAACTGCTTAAATTAAGGATTTCATAGCTTGAGGAACACATTTCGGATGATCTTTACGGATCATCACGGATCAACAACTAATTGATCATTCCGGATGAACATATGTTTGTCCATTACGGATCAATAACTGTCTGATCATCCGAAATCATGAGTGTTCATAAAATTTCAAGACTTATTCGAAATCCTGTTACTTTACTGAGCAGTTAATGTGAACTAAAGGGGTGGTTTGCTATTAAATAATTGGTTTTGTAAATATTTAGTTAATTAATAAGGATCAAATAATGTTTTACAAAACCAAAATAGCTTAACTTGAATGAGCTTTTGATGTATCATTTCTGGCCAAAGCTGACTTGATACATCTACTTATCGTTCAAGTATTACGAAAGCTATGTTAAGTATGCATCATAAGCATGAATGTCTTAATTTCTGGCCAAAGCTGATTTAATTCATTCATCGATGGCATACTTAACGAGTGCATAACTAAAGTGATTGTCTCAATTTCTGGCCAAAGCTGTTTTGTTACAACCACTTTGCACATATGCTTAAATGATTACACTTCTGGCCAAAGCTGTTTTGTCTTCGTTTAAGTAGAATTTTTTAGCTAAGTCTATTATTTTGATGTTAGTAATAGACATATCACAACCTCTTCAAATAATGATCCTTATATTAATGATCCTTAATTAAGTTTTATGATCATTTCGTCTTCCTTATTCTTAGTACCCATAATTTTACTCACACTGTCATTTTCTTCTATAAGTCTATATCTCATCCACTCTAATTCCTAAATCTAATATGTTTTGCTTAAAGTTTCTAGAAGAATTAGCTCTTAAAATTAAATCCTTGATTATCTCTTAAGTATTACGATAATCCTATTGCTCTCTTCTGATAAAGCACTACAGAAGAAAAGTAGAGCATGATGATTAGGATAAATCGAACATGATGTCTCTTATGATAATCGAGAATAAGTGTTGTCACTAAAGTTATTCCAGATTAAGTCTTTCCTAAGACTAATCTATTATGTGTTGATTAATCACTAGAACTCCTAAGATGCATGCCTTCATTTAAAATTATAAATTATAAAGCTAAGTGGTATATGTGAATACATAATAATGTATAATACCATGACCCATAAAGTTAAGGGCTTACGTATAGAAATAAGAACATTTTTCCAGTACATTACATACTAAGATTTTCACTTGTACAATTTGATGCATTATAAATCAACTATAACACTCAAAAGTACCAAAGTATAATGAGTGTGTTGATAAGCAACATATGTACAAAGAAATAAATGTTTGAAACTGGAAAATAAGATGTTATTCAACTTACAACCACTAATAGTTTAAAAGAGGATTGTTCTAAGGACCATAGACAAAATGCAAGTACAAAATCCCAACTCTAAGGTTCTTCAAGTGAAAATCTCACTGCATAATTATGCCATTAGACTAGGCATAAGCAACGAGACTATCTGTTATTTATAAGAACAGTTGGATAAGTTAATTAGGTAGTCATTTCCTAATGATATTTAAGTCTGATAATTTTAATATTCCAATTAACACGTGATTAGTTGACTCTAGTTCCATACGTTTCCTTACCAGAACTCGACAAATAACTAACATGAGAGTTAATGACAAAATTAAATGTTAAGGCTATAAGAACCATAATAAGCAGTCTTCTAACAACGCTTTTCGATACCTTATATATTCTGAAGATTAATCAGAATATAGTATCATAATTAAGCAAAGTTATGAACGTTGTGAGGTTTGCATAGTCAACATAAAGTCACACTTACCTTAAACTCTCATTTTATTTGTTCTAAATCTCTGGATTGAAACATTACTAAGATGGAACTAGATGATACCTTATTTTTTTCACAACTTTTGTCATCATGCAAATGAGAATTTGACAAAAGGAAAATGAGACTTATAAATTTCATCCATTATAACTGAAATTCATGAGAAATCATGACATGGTTAATGAGGATGATTTTTTATCTAATCTCATTCTAAGTGTTTTTAAATCATGACGTTACAGCCCTAAATATTACTTGGCTTAAGGAATAAGTATGGGTCCATCATAAGTCATTCATTGACATTCGTGGAACTTATTCCAAATGGAATATTCAGACATAATTCATTTATCGTTTAAAAGACTATCAACTTGTATCTAAATTTTGTCGCATATGGCCCACGGTCTTAGAAGAGATCTATTCATATATATATATACTTAATAAGATTTCTATTAGATATGTCCCTAAAGTTTCTTTTAATATCTGGACATTAAAGAAATCAAATAAAGTCTAACGTATATGTGATAGGTTCCCACGTCACGTAGCTCATTGAAATTTTTCTTGTAGCATTCTAGAGATATTAAAGATCAGTGGGAGCATTAAGTGTGTTTAAAAACAACTTGCAATAGTTGCAAAAGGTGGGGAGTGAAAATTTTACATTACCTCAATTTGCACCTCTTGTACAAGACACCGCTCCATCACGACACTGTTCTATCAAAACTTATCTCCTTAAATCTAATGCTACTCTTACAAAAGTTTCATTGTTGCTTAATTGTGGGCACACTTAAATTTCTTACCTGAACTAACATAATCCTCAACAAGAGAAATCACAACGACTAACGTCATTAATTTGTGTTTCTCTATTAGAATTTGTTGGTCGTTACATATTGAACCTAAGCATGCTGAGTTCCTAAAGATTTCTAAGGTTAGTGGGAGCAGTCAAAGTACTTATTATGACTTGCAAGGAATACAAGAGGCGGGGGGAAGAGTGTCATTAAATTTCACTCCGAATTTAACTCCGATTACACCTCTTGTACACTATACTGCACCAACTCTTATAAACTTAGAATGAAAATGATAGCAACCTAACCAAGAGCTAATCCATAAAACTGAAACTTCTAATGAACCCAATAATCAACTCAGGAGGTCATCTAGGTTTAAAAGCCTACTAACTTTTATGATTACATAACCTCCCTAACTGAAGTTGAAATGGATTTTGGAAAAGTTTACTGGTCCTATCTCTTCAAATTAAGCCATTAGTGTCAATCAATATTCTTTTAAATGGAATAAAACAGTTTTATAGTAAAACTGATTTTATGTGTTCGTATAACGTTTGGGATTTGATTGAATTACCTAAGAGTGTTCATAACTAAACCAAATCCTAATATAAGCGTTAAGACACAAAGAAGCTTGATTGATTGTCAAAGGTTGTACTCAGGAAGAGATAAATTATTAAAGAATCTTTATTACATATCTAACAAAAGATTTCTTAGAGGATCATCACTGTTCTAGTAGCTTATAATAGTTTAAAGCTACATTAGATGAACATTATAAACAATTTTCCATAACAAATGGCTGACACATTTACATGTTCATTAGATAACAACCTAAAGTTTCAAACTGAAGGTTAAAGAACACTTTATTTGTAAGCCAATAATATCCATGTATGGGTTAATGCAAACATCATAATGTGATGAAAAGCTAACGTAATTATTTTCATCAAGAATCAAGTGGATTAATGTACCTACCTCAAAATCAGTGGGAGCAACTAAGATAAACTTGTCTATATAGATGACATTCTTTTGACAAGTATGTGTTACATAAGTCAAAGCATTGTTAACACAAACTTTGATATAATATATATCTCAGAGATATCTCTTACGTGATAGATATCATAACATACCGAGATAGACCCAGTGGGACATTAGTTCTGTTCCATAAGTTTAACAGTAAATGGGTCCTTACGTATGTAACAAACAATACTGCTCTTCCTTTAGAGGATAATAGGATAAATGAGATTATTTATTTACGCTTCATTAATTGGAAGCCTTATGTAAGTTTAAGTCTATACTCGTTTAGATATTACTCACATTGCAACACACTAGATATGTCTAGATTAATGTGAAGCATCTAATGGAGTATTACAATATCTTTAAAAGTAACGAGAAGCTATAATTTGAAGAAGAAGTGAGAATTAAAACCGGTTTATTACTCTAACTTTGAGATATTCAAAGATGACAAAATGTAATTTCGGGTATATCTTTATGTCAGCAGACAAAACCTATTTCATGGAGGAGTCATAATGCACTGATATTAACAACCTAAGTTATAACGATATAATATAGTCACTAAATGTTGTTGGAAATTTATCAGTGGACTCATAAGTTTATTGGATATAATTAATGTTTTTGAAGAATTAGTGTGATAAAGTCAGCTACCATGACTCCTTGAACAGTAACAGTTCAAGAGGTGCTGCATTAAGTTTCGATACACAATTAATTATTCGTTTATGAACGAATTGAGGAAACTAAGTTTTGTATCGAATACATTCATGATATGCTTGAGGATCCTATAACTGAAGGGCTATTACCCATAAGTCTTATTAAGAGAGCTCAGAGACGGGTATTAATTGATGGCCATGCGCAATTGCATATCGTACTATGAATGAATAAGTATTAGTTAATTTTCCTCATCAGTTTGATTTTGTATGTCTCTAAGAATATGTCACGCTAGCATAAGGGCATATAGACAAATATAGTTACAAATCAAACAAAGGGCTTATGCGTATTTTGATCATAACGATTAGGTTTTAAATTAAGGCTATAGTATGATTAATGGGGGTCCTGAGTCGCATAATGATTCAACGGCTGTATTTCTCTGCTATAGTACTTGTTTAAGGCTAAAATGAGTGTTAACTCCTGATCAGGCTTATCTAATACTCATAGTAAATGATTACTCGGCTAAGTAGGAGAATGTAAGATTAAATATATTCCGTATTAATATTTAATCTATAGCCATTATAATCATTTACATAATATAGATCAAAATATATAATAACCTATTAAATAATTAGTTGGTAATTGTTGATGGACCATATTACCCTTATTAACTAATTAGGTTTCCTCCTGGGTGCTTATATAAGGAGAGTTATGTGGAGGTTAAGGGTTAACTCAGTTACACAATTAGACACACCCCATTACTCATAACATCAATTCGACCTCCATCTCCTACAGCCGATACCCTTTCGGTTTTCTAAGTCCCCATCATTAGATTGCACCCTAAGGAGGAACCAGACCAAGATGACAATCATGTCAAACCTTATTGCTGCGTCTCCATCTGGATTCTCTGCTAGCCTGTGCTGATGCAATCTAAGGTATGTTTTCATGTTTTACATTATGTTCAAAACAGAACTGAACCAACATGCTGAAGAGATTTGGGTTACGAGTACGAAGACGCAATACATTGAGTTCATGTCCCCCTTTTCTCTTAACTATTTTCAGTTTTACACCTCGGGGGTGAAATACATGTTACAGACATTTACAGACATTTATTTACATGGTATGGTTAGCTTAAGGAGGGTTTTTATTACGCGAACATGTGAGTGGTGGGCACAACACTTAAGGCCATCAATCCTCGTTGTAGGACCGAGGGACATTAGTGATAGATCTATTTGGGTGTAGCGAGCCCCACTCTTGAGTCCGCCGAGTGGACCATGAGGTGACTAAGTGCCCGACGCACAAATCCGCTAGGTTTGAGTCTTCCTGCATCACTTCACACATATCATTGGCTTTGCAACCCAATGGTGATCTCTTTTTCCTTAATTGCTACATACCAGGGATTTTCATACTTACAGACATATTACAAAGGTTTATACATACTCACTTACACATGAACTCGCTCAACTTTTGTTGATTTTTCAAATTACATGTATTTCAGGAAACTAACGGATCTGGCACGGTATGCACGTATTTTCAAGCTGCGTTTGAATAAAGAAGTCATCCAGGGTTGTAGGGTTTAGAAAGTGTAACCTCTACCTGGACGGGTTACATATCTCTAAGCCTAGTTTTATTTAAGGTTTTTTGCCAAGTTTTTATGAATCCATTTAAACAAGTCAAGGTTTGTAACTTACTTTGGAATTGAAGTTTTAAGACAAGTGTAACATAGTATTTTTTTTTCTAAACTTTATTTATGGACGAACATCTCATGTTTTTATCATATAGCATTGTTATGATTGATTGCTATGGTATTAAGAAGTCACACCAATAACCCACGCTTCCGCAAAAGTCAGGGTGTGACACTCCGACGCTTTACCATTGACTCATAAGGACTTAAAACATAAGTCCTAATCCAAGTCACTTGGGGAACACATTCATCTCCAACAAGATGAATGTTCCTCGTCTACAATCATTATTATGTGTGACATAGAGTCAACCAGATCGACACTCAACAACATGGCATTCATAATTTTGCCATAAGTGATTTGCACACATTTATTGTTATTCATTACGAGATATGTATATTTAGGATGCTCTCCCAAACGGTAAAATCTGCATATAGTTCTAACAATAATCAAGTGGTAGACGCATCTACGTATAGATCACTTGAAACAAATCTTGCACGATTTATTAAAGGTATACAATAACATATAGCACTTTTTCTTTCATATGTTAGAATTCACACTTGTGAATTTTCCAATGACATCTAACGAAGTATGTGGACATGAATCTCATTTGTGTATTTCATCTCAATACACTCAGTACATTCTTTCATTATTCTCTCATGATGTGGTTACATATTTGATGTCTCGTCTTTGACATTTAGTCAATGCAACAATTCTTAAGTTGTTTATGTCCAAGAATTTTCATGTACTATCCGTTTAAAACCATATTCTGCAATAACTAAATAAAAATAATATAAAATATAATTTTATATACCAATCTTGATTCAAGCCGCATCTCTGGTGGGTCCATCATGCGCATTTGATAGCATCCTAGACTCGAGTATTGTCACAACCCCCGACCCACCCCGAGAGCGGGAGCCGCGAGACTCAGAGCAGATGGTATCGGTGTTTATCAATTTAGCAGTGGAAATTTTCACCAGGACCGTAGTTAGGAAATAGTTTATCAGAGTGAAACACCATATTTTGATAATAATAAACACATGGGTAAAACCCAATATTTCATTCATAATATTTTTTTTATAGGGATAAACCCTAATTATTGAAAACAATTCTCCTTTTTATTTAGGTAACTTTTATAGCCACTTTTCTAAGCCTTCAGTGCTCTCCAGCTGGCTTTTATGGACTTCACACTAATTTACCTGAAACACGTGTTTAAAACATTTCGTCAGCAAGAAATACTGGTGAGTGAATCCCAGTTTAATCAAAACAAGTTTTATCATTTTACAGCATTGAGGGCAATCAGCAATTACATTTGTTTATTTTTCTACCTTAATTACCACCCACGGTACTGTCAATCGATAACTGGTGGTCATGCTACTACTCACAGTGTAGTAACAAATTTTGTGTACAAAACCTCAACATATCTACGATAATTGTAGAATTACAAATACACAATCTCTGTTAGTTATCATGTAAACAATTGAGGTTTTGTAAAAACAGTTTGCAAAAAGGTTTACAAAAAGGAGATTACTCACATTGCTATTTTAGGTTTTTCCCTGTGACTTCCTGGTTATAATCTAATAAATTAAACAATGCACACGCGTTAGTATAATAATCCAATATTTACATTAGTTATACCCTCCCGAGACAGAACTCCAACGACTACGTCGGGTAGAACCTCGACAGGCGTTATAGAGCACTAGATCAATAGGGCAGCGTATCTAATACGTAACCGGGGGTTATAATACTTACAACGAGGCAGAGCTTCGCTAATTAGGGGGGGTATTTGGCTATAATTTCCATCTACAGAAATTGAGAGAAAATAAAGAAAAGTGAACGATTGAAATGGCTACTTTCTGTCCCTTTTATAGCTGATCCGGGAGTCTGTCGCGTCCAGTGACATCCATCTTTAATTCCCTCGCGGGCCGTGAGGGACTGTTGGGCGGTGTGAGGGTTGCTGAGTCATCGGTGTAGTCTCGACACATGTCAACATGTGTCACTCATTGTGTGTCCGGCAAGGCAAGGGCCTCGCGCCCCGCGAAGGCTATGCCTTTGTCTGTCTTGGGCCGCGAGCGGCTTAATTATTTATTTTTATTTGTTTTTTCATTAATATTAAGGTTGTTCGAGTCTGTTTCTCACACACGGGATGTATTTTAAGATGTATAGGGGTATTTGTAAGGATTTTAGGAGAGTTGTTATATCTTGGGTATAACTCCTGAACTATTAATAAAATATATAATGCATTCACATTAAGTATCGTAACCCAATTCAACTTTATCAATATGTCACGCGAAAGAACCCCAACGTACTTAGTCGGGCAGAGCCTTGGCATGCGTTTGTGGGTCCTAAATCAATCGGACAAGGTATTGACTCAGTGATCAGGGGTTACAATACTTAAAACAGGGCATGACATTATTAGTATAGGGTAAATAATAAATAAGAAAGAATATATATAGAGAGTAGCGAGATAGAGAGAGTAACAAAGGAATGAACAACGAAAGTCTCTGTTCTAACTTCAATTTATAGCAATTCGAAACTTGGACAACACTTATAGTCATTCCACGTGTACATAGCACACGTCCATATTGATTTTCAATGTTTACTTGCTCATCAATTAAAGGAAAGATTCCTTTTTATCTACACGTAAGCACACACGAATTCAATTGTTTGTTATTGATTTTTATTTATTATTTTATTATTTATATATTATAATTAATTTAACTGCTTCACTCATTTGGCGCTTATAACTTCTAAAATATAACGTTTTATAAAACAATAAATATGTCATTAGAACGAGAATAATCTTATCTACATTTTGAACCAAGTTTTATTAAAAAATGGAGTAGGTTCAAATTTAATGTATTTTTATTATTATAATTATTAAACGGTTCCTGCGTTTGCTAAAATACCTTATATTTATATCGGTCAACTTACCCATGACCTATTCGTGTAATAACTTTATTTTAAATTTAAAATTTTTGGGAATGTTACGTCCTCCCCACCTTGTTTTAAATCTCGTCCTCGAGATTTGGGCTACGATATCTTCTTGGGGTTACGTCACGTCTTTTAGTTGGTTATCAAGGTGTCTGGGATAGAATCAAAAGATGAATATAAAGATATCATAGGGTAATTGGAATTCAATGGTCTCAAAACATAGTTTCAGGAATTGATGTTAACAGATGAAATGATACAATCATCAAGGTGACTAAGTTTCATAAGTCAAAAGAGAGATTTGATAGGCATAAAATTCGAAATGCACTGACTTTTAGAAATAATAGAATTTGATGTTAGAAGAGAACTTACTTTGATTGTCAGTTGAGAAAGGTTCTGAATCACTAACCTCAAAATAGAAGTATGAAAAATTATTTGTTAACTACCAAACTGGAAATTAGTGACACTTGAATGGCAGGGATACACCGAAAATACAATAGGATTTAGCGTATTGTTATCTTGATACATAACTGTATCAAGACTACTTGAATGATGAGTCGAACGAAAGACGTATGAATTGACATGATTAGGATTTATGATTAGCTCAGGCTACAAATTTATACAAACACCACAAGGTGTTGTAATGATTCAATGATTACGGTGACCGAACGAATTCACCATTCTCGAAATTAACTGAAAGTTTCAATGAAGTGAAATCTGGATATTCAAAAGATAGGTTGTTCAAATGAAGGAATAATTGAATATCGTAGGATTGATCAAGGATGAAAGAAATGTTGGAGGTACATTGGAATAAGAATTTAGGTACCTTTCTTAACACAAAATTGTATTAAGATGGGTTTAGGATAATGAATCAGTAAATAGATAAATTCGTACCTCCGGTGTGAAAATGAAATGAGTCCAAGAAATTGTCATCGCAAGGTGTCATGGATTAACAAAAGATTTGGAGTCATAGACTTTGAATAGGTCTACTATGATTCAAACAAATGAAATTACCTCGAATATGATGATCTCAATTCATCATATGGGATTTTGAATCGAATGTATAGGAGCAAGTTTAAACAATTTGAGCTTGGTTTAAACATATTCCAATAATGAATATAGGTATTGACAAGAAATGGTTACAATGAAAACCCGATAAGTGATTTTGAAAGAAAAGGAGTTTTCCAAGAAGTCTGTTGACTTGATATCAACAGTCAACGTTTTCGCAATAATGCAAGTTATCAAGATTTAAAGTAAGTACCACAACATAACATTTGAACTCGTGAATAGAAAATCTTTTGAAGTGGAATCACATGCGTAACAAACAATGCTTGTGCAACATATAAATTTGAGAATTGGCTCTATAAAAGAAAAATAAAAACCTTTTATTGATGAAGTTTTGATCGGAATCAAAAGTCAACTAACTTAAGTATAGTCAAAACATAAGGGTGCTTATTTTGTTGTTGTCTCTGGTATTGTAATATTTATGCGTTTTCCTTAGTCTCATCTGGGTTTCTATCCTCGTTGTTGGGTGCCTTAGATAGTTTCGGGCAGTAGAGACGGAAGTGGCCTGGATCTCCGCACTTGTAACATACATTAGTTTTTCTCCTCCTTCTACATTCTTTCTCTGTATGCCCAGCCTTCTTGCAGAAGTTACAGCGAAGTGTCTTCTTAGAATGGCGTTATCTTACGTACTTCTTGTTATGGTTGTTGCAGGTAGGTCGTGTGATTGACGATCTAGCTTCTTGGTTCCCATTGGTTTTGTCAGAGCGGAATTCCTTATAAGAGTAGCTATAGGTTGCGGTTTTCTTTCGCTTGGAGGATGGAGTTTTGATACGAATATCACGACCTCCATTGTTAATAGGGTTAGGTTTGAAATGATGGGTATGCTCACAACGTAAAGTAGGAATTTCGTTTATAGGCATACAAATTTTAATAGCTTCAATGATCGAAGGTATGGCATTCGATATTCCTTGAGCTATTATGTTTTCTATAGTGCTCTTATCCAAAGAGTTTTCATTACTAGTCTGAATTTCTTGATTACAGGTTATTTCCTTTGACATCTGAATTTCAAACACATTCCGATATAATTATCACAGAACTAAGCAATTATACAGGCACATTTTGTCGCTCATTTTATATTTAGCACAGGATGCATTGATATATATATATATATGTGTGTGTGTGTGTGTGTGTGTGTATGTATGTATGTATGTATATATTATATTTTAACATTTTCTTTCACTATATATTTTATCAAAATATAAGGGAAGTATATATATAATATATTATGTGCTATTCCTTTTTATTGTAGTTACAGACGAGCTTTTATTCTAGATCATGGGCTCGGTGTAGTGCTAAGAATGGCTTTATATTTTCTCAGCTTAGCTTATATTTTCAGGGCTCTTACTTGGATAAATATTCGGGATGTTTGGTGGAAGCTGTAGTTGTGACCGTGGCTAGAATTAAAGGTTTATATAAAATCCTGAGATTTCCAGTTATTGATTCTACTATTTTTCCCTTGGGGCTAATCCGGGTGTCCTTAGGGTTTCTTTTGGGTTAATTGTGGTTAATGGTTTGAAAAATGATTTGGATAATTTCTAGGTAAACAGATAGACCTGTTTCTTCTGTTATATACAAAAATTGGCTTTTCTACGGAAGATATTTGTCTTGTTATATTGTATACATTAGCAAGAAATTCTATTATGTATGTGCATATGTATACAAGATTTTCAAAATAATATATACATAATACTAAATTATTTTTATAACAATCCAATTATTTAACGGAGGATATTAATTATCCTTTTTATTTTTATAACTTTATTTTCTTATACTAACAAGAGTAATTGGAGTGAATTTCTGTTGATTATACTATTTTGAAATAAAAGGGTGAATAATTAAATTAAATCAAAAATATATAATTCTTACGGATTTCTTAGAATAGCTTTAATCAGAGGGTTGAACCATATTGATTAAAAATATTTAGGATTTGATTCTTGATTTATCAATTTTATTTATTTAAATAGTTATAACAGATAATACAAAATTTGGCGTTTCTAAATTTGATCCTTATTATAGGAAGTATTATTCTTATATCAAAATATACATACATATAAATCAAATATTGTTTAAGAAATGAGTTAAACTATAAAATGATAAAATTCTTAAGTTATTCCCTTGTGATATACACGTATTACGTATATATATTTTAAATTATATAGTTATACAGTACCAGATATTTTTGTACACATTTCCGTTTTACGTATGAAATACCATTTGTTTCGTTAATATATTTTATGAAATATAGAATACTTATATATTTTTCGCACACTTTTCATGTGTGTATATATAGGTACATGTGCTGATATCATATAACCAAAGTATATGTAATAATATATATAATATTTTCATAGTATCATCATGAAAATTCTGTTGTAATATTGTATTAAACAATAAACATGTTTCAAGTATGCTAAAGATATTATATTTTAACAAAATAAATATAATTACTTGCTTTTGTCAAAACTTTGACAAAATATATAGATATTTTAAGTCTAGTAAAATTTTGGGCCATATCATAATGCATAAAACATACTACTTGCATCAAGTAATATTATAATATTTTAGTGACATCATACCTAAAGGGTGCTATCTTACATCTTTTGATTAAGATATTAATGTTAATATCATAATATCATTATAGTTTATATTAAATTGTATTCACATAAATATATGGGGATGATATCTATAAATTTATTACGAATATATCTTCTTTATATATTTATAGCATAATCATATTGTAAAATACAAATAGGGGTTACACATACTGAGAATTTAAATGACATAAAATCATTTAAGTATAATATATTATTATATTATCTTAATATTTATGTTATGCTATTTTCGAAGTATCATACCTGAATTGTGTTATCTTATATTAATATCTTTGACCAAGATATTAAATATTAGTATCATAATATTATAATGTTATAAAATTTATATTGAATTATATTCACAAAAATATATGAATATAATTCATATAATATTTCACAAAATTTGATAAAGCATAACATTATTAATATATCACTTATATATATGTGTAATATTAAACATAGCATAACTGTAAGATACAGATATGGGTAATGCATATTGGGAATTAAAATTCGTTAAACGACATAAAAATCATAATAGACATATTAAGATTTTATGTTCGCAGGATAACGCATAAGGTATTAATTTCCTAACACAACATAATTGTTTAAGGTTTAGGTATTAGAAGAACACCTAAATGGCTTAAACAAGTGGCTTAGCTCTGATACCACCTTTTGTCACAACACCCGACCCACCCCGGGAATGGGAGCCGCGAGACTCAAAGCAGATGGTATCGGTGTTTATCAATTTAGCAGCGGAAATTTTCATCAGGACCGTAGTTAGGAAATAGTTTATGAGAGTGAAACACCATATTTTGATAATGATAAGCACATGGGTAAAACCCAAGATTTCATTCATACTATTTTTTTATAGGGATAAACCCTAATTATTGGAAACAATTCTCCTTTTTATTTAGGTAACTTTTATAGCCACTTTTGTAAGCCTTCAGTGCTCTCCGGCTGGCTTTTCTGGGCTTCACACTAATTTACCTAAAACACGTGTTTAAAACATTTATCCGCAAGAAATACTAGTGAGTGAATCTCAGTTTAATAAAAAAAAGTTTTATCATTTTACAGCATTGAGGACAATCAGCAATTACATTTGTTTATTTTTCTACCTTAATTACCACCTATGGTACTGTCAATCGATGACTGGTGGTCATGCTACTACTCACAGTGTAGTAACAAATTTTGTATACAAAACCCCAACATACCGACGATAATTGTAGAATTACAAATACTAAATCACTGAAAATTATCATGTAAGCAATTGAGGTTTTGTAAAAAGAGTTTGCAAAAAGGTTTACAAAAAGGAGATTACTCACATTGCTATTTTAGGTTTTTCCCTGTGACTTCATGGTTATAATCTAATAAATTAAGCAATGCACACGCGTTAGTATAATAACCCAATATTTACATTAGTTATACCCTCCCCAAGACAGAACTCCAACGACTACGTCGGGCAGATCCTCGACAGGCCTTACGGAGCACTAGATCAATCGAGCAGCGTATCTAATACGTAACCGGGGGTTATAATACTTACAACGAGGCAGAGCTTTGCTAATTAAGGGGTATTTGGGTATAATTTCCGTCTACAGAAATTGAGAGAAAATAAAGAAAAGTGAACGATTGAAATGGTTGCATTCTGTTACTTTTATAGCTGATCCGGGAGTCTGTCACGCCCCGCGACAGCCATCTATAATTCCTTTGCGGGCCGCGAGGGACTGCTGGGCGGTGTGAGGGTTGCTGAGTCATCGGTGTAGTCTCGACACGTGTCAACACGTGTCACTCATTGTGTGTCCGGCAAGGCAGGGGCCTCACGCCCCGCGAAGGATATGCCTTCGTCTGTCGCGGGCCGCGAGCGGCTTAATTATTTATTTTTATTTGTTTTTTCATTAATATTAAGGTTGTTCGGGTCTGTTTCTCACATAAGTGATGTATTTTAAGACGTATTGGGGTATTTGTAAGGATTTTAGGAGAGTTGTTATATCTTGGGTATAACTCCTGAACTATTAATAAAATATATAATGCATTCACATTAAGTATTGTAACCCAATTCAACTTTATCAATATGTCACGAGACAGAACCCCAACGTACTTAGTCGCGCAGAGCCTTGACATGCGTTGTTGGGTCCTAAATCAATCGGACAGGGTATTGACTCTGTGATCAAGGGTTACAATACTTAAAACAGGGCATGACATTATTATTATAGGGTAAATAATAAATAAGAAAGAATATATATAGAGAGTAGCGAGATAAAGAGAGTAAGAAATGAATGAACAACGAAAGTCTCTGTTCTAACTTCAATTTATAGCAATTCGAAACTTGGACAACACTTATAGTCATTCCACGTGTACACAACACACATCCATATTGATTTTCAATGTTTACTTGTTCATCAATTAAAGGAAAGATTCATTTTTATCTACATGTAAGCATACATGTCACGACCCCCGACCCACCCTGGACGGAATCGGGAGCCGCGAACAGCCACGTGGTACCGGTGATTATTTTTGAAAACGTTGCAGCGGAAATTTCATCAGGACCGTGAGTTAGGAAAAATATCAGAGTTTAGAAACACCGGATTTTTATTTATTAAATAGATGGGATAAACCCATGTTTTACAATGGTAGCTTTAATAAAGATAAATTTTATTACATAAAACAATATTTCTTAATTTGATTTAATTAATAAAATAAGCCACTTCTTGATGCCTTTCAGTGCCGTATCCATCTCTTACTCCAATCTACTGTAATTACCTGAAACGCGTTTTAGAAAGGTTTTGTCAGCGGAAAATACTGAGTGAATCATTCTATTTAATAAAACAGACTTGTTTGTTATAATTTACAGTATTAAGAGCGATTACAATGTTTCTGATATCAAACCAACTACCCACAGTATTTGTCACTCAACCGGATCTGTGACTATGGTCATATCCCCCATTGGCTGCCCCAATGGTGACGATTATCAAGTAATGTATACAAAACCCCACATACCGGCTGTAATTTGGTGATTACAAAGACTTAATCCCCGTAATTATAACTTTGAAATAAACATGCTTTTGTAAATAGATTTGATAAAAAGAGAATGACTCACATTATAAGCATGCAGATTCATACGGGCAAAGTTTAGTCTACAGATAAGCCTTAATACATTGCAGATTTATACAGGCAGAGCTTAGCCTATTGATTAGCCTTGTAATCCTAGTGCACACGAACTAGGTAAGTAACTAATACAACATTTACGATAACTCACGAGATTAAAACCCTCACAACGAATGACAAAGTGCAATCACTTAAACATCCATCGGATTCACAACGAATGACAAAGTATAATCACTTAAACATCCATCGGATTCACAACGAATGACAAAGTATAATCACTTAAACATCCATCGGATTCACAACAAATGACAGAGTATTCCCCGAGTTCGGGTGGTACTCAAACATCCTGTCGGAATCACGACTAATGACAAAGGATAGCACTTAAACATCCATCGGATAGTTTCCATCGATCGGACATTGAATCGTAGTAGCGATTGAGTTAATACCCGGTATCGTAGCAGAATTCGAGCTAGTGTGTGTTTGGTAGTAAACGGACAATATCTCAGTGCCTGACTTGAATTTTGACGTCGAAACAAATGAAATGTTCAAACCCCAAACCCCTGTATTTATACCCTCAATTGGTACCTCCCGCGTGTCGCGACAGGGTCCCCGGAATCTGTCGCGTGTCGCGGGGAAACCCAAAGTAGGCTAGGTCTGCTTTGTCACCTGGGTAGCCCTGCTGAGTCGACGGAATTAGAGTTTACGTGTTTTAGAACTGTTTTCGAAGGATAAACATAATTTAGGGAATACCCTCCTTGAGTTTTAGGGGCCCTGATCTTGATTATGATTGTTATGAAAATTTTAGGGTTTATGCAGAATTACTTGGGTGTCTCAATTAGGGTTTCTTTTTAGACAAAATATAAATATTAATAATAATAGTTTTGGTGAGAGTTGTTATGATTTGGGACATTTTTGAATATAATTATATTACAAAGAAAAAGGGAATAAAATAGTGGGAAAAGAAAATGGACTCACTTTGTAACTTTAGGGTTCAACTAGAAAGCCTCCTGGTATAAATTTTGGGTATAACTTCTTGGCTATTTTAAAATATATAATGCACTCGTGTTAAATATAGTACCCCTAATTTCAACCTTGTCCCGATGCCCCGAGACAGAATCCCAACAACTTAGTCGGGCAGAGCCCTGACATGAGTTATGGGGCTCAGATCAATCGGAAAGGGTAGCGGTGATCGGGAGTTAAAACACTTAAAACGAGGTGATCGGGAGTTAAAACACTTAAAACGAGGCAGGGCATTATTATTATTTATAGATGAAAATAATAAAAATTAGAAATCTTAGTAAGAAGGAAGAAGTTGACGAGAGACACAAAGAATGAAGTTCACCTCTTTATTTATACTTGAATAAATTGTTGTTCAAGAAACAAAATCGATTCCTTTTTACTACAAGAAAGACACGTATGCAATTTGAAGTCTTAACTTGTCATCCATGCATATATTTCGATTTTCATGTTTGGACACGTACTAACTTTCTCAATTTCATATTAGTTATTATTATTTTAGTATTTTATTTATTATTCTTCATTCTTATCTTTACTTATGAAGACATATAAAATCTATTTTATTATTATATTATAATTATATAAATTCATACGTAACTTTTATTATTATTATTATTATTATTTTATTAATTTATATATTATAATTAATTCAACTGCTTTACTTATTTGGCGCGTATAACTTGTAAAATATAACGTTCTAGAAAATAATAAATATGTTATTAGAACGAGTATATTTTTGTCTACATTTTGAACCAAGTTTCATTAAAAATAGAGTAGGTTCAAAATACAATGTATTTTATAATTTAATTATTATACGGTTCCTAGGCCCGTCTAGGTACTTCATATTTCTTACGGTCAACCTACCCGTAAGTTACCTGTCTAATAATATAAGTTTTTATAGACTTTTATTTTATTAGAAAGGGCACTCATATACAAATTAATTAGTATAATATTTCAACCAACTATAGAAAATAGTGTTTAAAACTATTTGGGTTGAATATTTATATTAAAATAAAACTAGTTACTAGTTACTAGTGGTTAATAAATTTAACCAAACCTATAATTCTTATATAAAAATAGGGATGTTACATTCTCTCCACCTTATTTTAAATCTCGTCCTCGAGATTTGGGTTATGATATTTCTTTTAGACTTATGTCACATTTTAGTCACTAAAAACAATATTAAGGTAGATGACACAGAATCAAAATATCAAATTTTGTGAATATAAGTTATACAATAATTTAAACTCAATGGTTTAACTGAATTAGTTCAAGAAATCGATGACAACCGAAGGAGATGAAATGTTATAATTTCCAAAGTGACTAGGTTCAAGCTAAAAGATATATGATCAATAGATTGTTAAAATGAATGTGAAGGACTTTTAGAATTAATAAAATTATTTGTCAAAAGAAAGCTTACTTTGATTGGCAACTGAGGAAGACTTAGAATTGATAGGTTCAAAATGAAATAAAAGCATGAAAAATGATTTGTCAAATATTTATGATATGAGAAAATCAAAATGTTGAGATGAGTGAATTGCAAAGATACATCAAAAGACAATAGAGTTAGTGTATCATTGTTTAGAGTTCCAAGTTGTTTTAATTATGAAATAATGTGATAGTACACTAGTAGTGACTGTATTTTTCATACTATATTCTATAGATCGAAATATAATAAGAACAAGTTATTTTGGCATAACCAATCATTATATTATTTTTGTAAAGAAAATATATATATATTATTTGTGTCATTGTCTGAACCGTATCTTATATATCAAATATAAATACTATGTAATATATTTTATTTGTTACGCATTTTTTTTCTATATGTAAATGGTCACCACTGTAAAATAACTTATATTTACTATGTAATATATTACAAAACACCGTAATGAAGTTATTACAAAATATCTATTATTATTTTGTAAAAGAAATCACTATTATTTATAACGTTAAATGAAAATTAAAGATGTAAAAATATTTATTGTACAAAAGTATTTGTAAAATAATGTATAAATATATATCACTTAATAAATCGATTCTATGTGATTACTTATTTTCATTTTGAAACCATATAACGTTGTGCATATTTTTTATAAATGTTGTAAATAAGTGAAAACGGAGACTATTCTTATTTAGTATAATGTTCCCTTAACCCAACTTAGTTGATGACTACCATTTTATTCTTATATGGTCATTTTCTTACCAAAACGTTATGGTACATAGTTACCACAAAACATGTAATAGACAATTATTTATATAATTTTTATTCGTCCCTCTAATTCTTGTATTGTTTTATGAAAATATGTCTTCTCCTTACAGTACAAAGTAAAATATTTTTATATATAATTAAAATTTACTAAGTATGATGACTTAATTTATATATATATATATATTAACTAGTTATTATCATGGTTGGATATTGGTTAGTGCTGCCTTGTTTAAGCATAGGTGATCAGTCCATGCCTAACTAAGGCTAGGCTACTCAATACCTGCTCCTGACAATAATCTTAGTACCTAAAAATAATACTAACACTTCTGTTATTAATTTATTACTAATAATAATAAAATTATTAATAATAAATAACTTAAACATAAACTTTAAATGAGAGTATACCTCAAACATATTTTTATACATATTTATAAAAATATAAATTTTTCACCTCAATGGTTTAACAAAATTTATTGACTCGATATCAAAGAATCATCATTTTACAATAATGTAGTTCACAGTGCAAAAAGCAGAATGATATTTGAGTTTGGATAAAATAACAAATCGGAATGAAGCCCTCCAGTGGTCTTCATAATTTAAATGAACCACATGCACAACAAATAGAGCATGTGTAACGTATGAATTTACCAGGAAATGAAATAGATCAATATCCGCTACTATGAAAGAAATCCTCTTGGTATGATAACTTTTAGGGGAAGTAGAAATGCGAAAGTCAATTTATTATATGCAAAAGTCAGAATTTTAACAAAAGAAATATAAGAATTTCTATCTGGAATTTCGTGTAATAACTGTTGTTAAGTGACTTTACTAGGGAATAAAAATAAAATAGGGAATTTGCAAAGGTATGTGACTCTTTTTGCAGTGATAATAATTATAACTTTGATTAGACTGTGCATCGATGGTTGTGAAATCTTGTTATAACGTACCTTAGCGAAATTCATGTCGTTTGGAAGATTACGTGGCACAGTGCTTCTTTTTTATTAGTACTTCTTCTACTGATGGAATTAGCATTGGTGTCATTGTGCCCAATTTATAATTTCCAAAGGTCTTGCCTTGGAAGTCGTGTGTGCTATACTTTGACTTCTGTGGACTTATGATTAAATTTTCATGTGTTTTCTTGTACATTATCACAACTTTACATGCTTCTTACTTGCGTTAATAGTTTATGGTAATGTGTTAGAAATTCTTTACACTTTTGATGGTATCCCAACTTAATGGGTTTCCATTGTTTACACGAGCTACGAGACAGCTGATCAAACGAAATAATGTTTGATATTGGAAAAGAAATTCCTGATAAAGAAATTTAGACACAGATGCTTGTGCTTTATTCCTATTTGACTTTTGGAATTCTTTATATATCTATATAATCATATATTTCACATGCTGAAATAAACATACCATTTATCAGGTCAATGTATTTAACAGATTCATATTTCCAAAAACCAGTCAAATATCTGGTCATGATACTATTTAGGGAAATCTTGTCACTTGTTTGACATATTATCTATCCCGTCTTATCCGATTCCCGCCGGAGCGGTAACCTCAGTATATCTGGACAAACTAGAGAGTCTACTACACCATACCCAGTCTTGCCAGAGAAAATTTTCTATTTCCCATAAATAGTATCTTTTCAAAAGTGCCTCTTTTATTAGGCTAGAATTAGGGAAATTTGTATTCCCGTAACATATTTTATTCTAGACCAATTAATATCACTAAGCAATAATTACTATTACTTCTTGCTTATTTATCATATCTTGCAATATTCTAATTACCATTCTTATGGTATATCAAAACCCATCATACTTTATTTACTCAAGTACTTAGATTATCTCGAAGCTGATACTAAGGCATCTTTTCTTAAGTTCAAGTTTAAATGCTATCATGTGTGCTACCAGTTAATAGCAATCTCCTAACTCTTTTATATGAACTTAGGTATTATTGTCACAACACCTAAAGGCTTAAAGCAGTGGCTCTGATACCACCTTCTGTCACGACCCTCGACCCACCCTGGACGGAATCGGGAGCCGCGAACAGCCACGTGGTACCGGTGATTATTTTTGAAAACGTTGCAGCGGAAATTTCATCAGGACCGTGAGTTAGGAAAAATATCAGAGTTTAGAAACACCGGATTTTTATTTATTAAATAGATGGGATAAACCCATGTTTTACAATGGTAGCTTTAATAAAGATAAATTTTATGACATAAAACAATATTTCTTAATTTGATTTAATTAATAAAATAAGCCACTTCTTGATGCCTTTCAGTGCCGTATCCATCTCTTACTCCAATCTACTGTAATTACCTGAAACGCGTTTTAAAAAGGTTTTGTCAGCGGAAAATACTGAGTGAATCATTCTATTTAATAAAACAGACTTGTTTGTTATAATTTACAGTATTAAGAGCGATTACAATGTTTCTGATATCAAACCAACTACCCACGGTATTTGTCACTCGACCGGGTCTGTGACTATGGTCATATCCCCCATTGGCTGCCCCAATGGTGACGATTATCAAGTAATGTATACAAAACCCCACATACCGGCTGTAATTTGGTGATTACAAAGACTTAATCCCCGTAATTATAACTTTGAAATAAACATGCTTTTGTAAATAGATTTGATAAAAAGAGAATGACTCACATTATAAGCATGCAGATTCATACGGGCAAAGTTTAGTCTACAGATAAGCCTTGATACATTGCAGAATTATACAAGCAGAGCTTAGCCTATTGATTAGCCTTGTAATCCTAGTGCACACGAACTAGGTAAGTAACTAATACAGCATTTACTATAACTCACGAGATTAAAACCCTCACAACGAATGACAAAGTGCAATCACTTAAACATCCATCGGATTCACAACGAATGACAAAGTATAATCACTTAAACATCCATCGGATTCACAACGAATGACAAAGTATAATCACTTAAACATCCATCGGATTCACAACGAATGACAGAGTATTCCCCGAGTTCGGGTGGTACTCAAACATCCTGTCGGAATCACGACTAATGACAAAGGATAGCACTTAAACATCCATCGGATAGTTTCCATCGATCGGACAATGAATCGTAGTAGCGATTGAGTTAATACCCGGTATCGTAGCAGAATTCGAGCTAGTGTGTGTTTGGTAGTAAACGGACAATATCTCAGTGCCTAACTTGAATTTTGACGTCGAAACAAATGAAATGTTCAAACCCCAAACCCTTGTATTTATACCCTCAATTGGTACCTCCCGCGTGTCGCGACAGGGTCCCCGGAATCTGTCGCGTGTCGCGGGGAAACCCAAAGGAGGCTAGGCCTGCTTTGTCACCTGGGTAGCCCTGCTGAGTCGACGGAATTAGAGTTTACGTGTTTTAGAACTGTTTTCGAAGGATAAACATAATTTAGGGAATACCCCCCTTGAGTATTAGGGGCCCTGATCTTGATTATGATTGTTATGAAAATTTTAGGGTTTATGCAGAATTACTTGGGTGTCTCAATTAGGGTTTCTTTTTAGACAAAATATAAATAATAATAATAATAATAGTTTTGGTGGGAGTTGTTATGATTTGGGACATTTTTGAATATAATTATATTACAAATAAAAAGGGAATAAAATAGTGAGAAAAAAGAAAATGGACTCACTTTGTAACTTTAGGGTTCAACTAGAAAGCCTCCTGGTATAAATTTTGGGTATAACTTCTTGGCTATTTTAAAATATATAATGCACTCGTGTTAAATATAGTACCCCTAATTTCAACCTTGTCCCGATGTCCCGAGACAGAATCCCAACAACTTAGTCGGGCAGAGCCCTGACATGAGTTATGGGGCTCAGATCAATCGGAAAGGGTAGCGGTGATCGGGAGTTAAAACACTTAAAACGAGGCAGGGCATTATTATTATTTATAGATGAAAATAATAAAGATTAGAAATCTTAGTAAGAAGGAAGAAGTTGACGAGAGACACAAAGAATGAAGTTCACCTCTTTATTTATACTTGAATAAATTGTTGTTCAAGAAACAAAATCGATTCCTTTTTACTACAAGAAAGACACGTATGCAATTTGAAGTCTTAACTTGTCATCCATGCATATATTTCGATTTTCATGTTTGGACACGTACTAACTTTCTCAATTTCATATTAGTTATTATTATTTTAGTATTTTATTTATTATTCTTCATTCTTATCTTTACTTATGAAGACATATAAAATCTATTTTATTATTATATTATAATTATATAAATTCATACGTAACTTTTATTATTATTATTATTATTTTATTAATTTATATATTATAATTAATTCAACTGCTTTACTTATTTGGCGCGTATAACTTGTAAAATATAACGTTCTAGAAAATAATAAATATGTTATTAGAACGAGTATATTTTTGTCTACATTTTGAACCAAGTTTCATTAAAAATAGAGTAGGTTCAAAATACAATGTATTTTATAATTTAATTATTATACGGTTCCTAGGCCCGTCTAGGTACTTCATATTTCTTACGGTCAACCTACCCGTAAGTTACCTGTCTAATAATATAAGTTTTTATAGACTTTTATTTTATTAGAAAGGGCACTCATATACAAATTAATTAGTATAATATTTCAACCAACTATAGAAAATAGTGTTTAAAACTATTTGGGTTGAATATTTATATTAAAATAAAACTAGTTACTAGTGGTTAATAATTTTAACCAAACCTATAATTCTTATATAAAAATAGGGATGTTACAATACACGAATTCAATTGTTAGTTATTTATTTTTATTTATTATTTTATTATTTATATATTATAATTAATTTAACTGCTTCACTCATTTGGCGGTTATAACTTCTAAAATATAACGTTTTATAAAACAATAAATGTGTCATTAGAACGAGAATAATCTTATCTACATTTTGAACCAAGTTTTATTAAAAATAGAGTAGGTTTAAATATAATGTATTTTTATTATTATAATTATTAAACGGTTCATGCGTTCGCCAAAATACCTTATATTTCTATCGGTCAACTTACCCATGACCTATTCGTGTAATAACAAATTTTAAATTTAAAAAATTTGTGAATGTTACAAGTATTCATCATCTTGAGTCTTGAAAAATATTCCATAACTGCAACAAAGAGCACACTAAAACGTTGACGATTTTGGTTGAGGCACGTGTTCAACATGCTTCCCTTAAAACAAATTCCGCGCCTCTACTAAAGACGACGCGTCTGTCTCCCAGGGCACAACTGCCGAAGCAGTATGTACTGCCGGAGATGGCCACGCGCCCGAGGTTACACCAGATAAAATTATAGTGTTAGAACTTGTGGAAAATAATGATATGAAGATGATGAAATCGAATAGAGAAAACATCTCTCTAAGTACCCAACACATGGGTCTTCAAGTATTTTTTGTTTTCAAGAACTCTTCATATATTAATGTATTTTTCTTGTATCTTCTCTTGTATTTTTCTAATATTTCAAGTTAGGCACATAGCCTACTTTTAAATATCCAAGAGTTTTTTCTATGAAGAGTTAAGAGTCTCAATAATTATATACTTGAATTCTAATAATACTCATCAAATGCCATCAATAAAACTCTATTCAAGAGTTTTACCATATAAAGAGTTAAGAGTCTAAATAATTATAGACTTAAACTCTAATAAAACTCATCAAATGTCATCATTAAAACTCTACTCAAGAGTTTCACTTTTAATTAGCAATTATAATTTCACTTAATTATAAATTAACTAAATATTCATTCACTAATTTTCCAACATTATACTTGTGGATGTTAGAATCACAACTACGAGTCTCCACTTGACATACCTTGCGGTCCCGGAGGTAACTACCATGATTCATTTCTTTATCTTATCTTTTTTGTCTTTATCAATCATTATAAGTATATCAACATGTAGTTCTATAAAACTTTTCTTACTTTATCAATAACATTAATTAATTGAAAATGTTTCCTGATAATATCGTGGCTAGAACTAGAAGTAAAAAAAATGTTCCTTTAAACCATTCACTTCTATATTATTGAAACTTTACTTTCCAAAGTATACACATCCCTCAAAATTGTATAAAAAACGGTCTAGTTAATTACTCACATGTGATACTATGCTTTACTTCACTGTATTTCTAAAGGATCCTAACATTCTACGAAAACTAAGTCAAATGTTGTCAAAGTTGCATATGCGAAAAGTAAGTTATTCGCTCAAGTGTTCATGTGAAAATCCTATATTCGAAAACTATGTTCCAAGCAAAACGTGAAGCGGCGCGAGAAGTAGGGTTTCACTTGGGGTCAAGTGATAACTAAACTAAGTGAATTATATTCATGTGGAAAGCCCTACTAAACAAAATGCTATACTATCCGTTCAGAAAGCTAACAGACGAAATATGTAATTTCGCGTGAAAAACCACACAATAAGCATCAAGCGAGATGTACATGTTCCTTCAGAGAAACCCTAATCCTACATGAGTTGGCGACTATGAAGGTTAATATACGAAAATACATCAAGATGCCAACTTTATGCAACCAAGTGAATGGAAATAATTGTCTCTCAAGTTCTAATGCATAAAGGTTCATGTAAACTTAGTCTTTCATGTAAAACTTTACCTTTGAAACCAAGTCACACGAACCGAGCTCAAGTCAGCTTAAATTTCCCTTTTTTTTCTTGTAACTCGTTTCTATTATACTTGTGGATGTTATAATCACAACTACGAGTCTCCTCTTGTGTGAAAACCGTGATCCTAGGATCAAAGCTTGTGAAAATGGAGTTATCTCTCTCTTTCTCTCTCTCTCTCTCTCTCTCTCTCTCGTTGAACCACTTTCTCTCTCTAACTCCAAATGAAAAACTTGCAAATGACACTATGAGGAGGCTATGGCACTCCTTTCCCTTGGTAGCGTTTTAGCAATGTTTACCAATATGCCCTTTAAGGGCCTTTATAAAGTCATGCACAATAGGCTTTTCTTATTACATATCCAATAAATTATCAAGTCGATCAATTACTTAAACTTTGGGGTGTTACAAAAGAAGAGAAGTAAGACCATAACAATGATAATGTTTTTTGTATATTGAATAAGTCATATGAATCTCTTTATATAAAGAGATGTTACAACATGGTAATTATGAAACTAACAAACTAATGAGATAAGCACAATAAGTTAGAGACTGATTCGATAACAACTGTAAGCTGTCTTTGAAGTATAGTTTTAAAATTAAAATATATATCTGATATATGTTAATGTGTGTGGTTTTGGTATAGGTAAATCGTTATGGTCGTATGTGATTGGCTTTGAGTAATCGATAGGTCTCAACCAAAGCTATATTTGTCTCATATACATATTTTTGTTATCCAATGCTCGAATATCTGTCACATTACCCACCCTGAATGTAATGTACTGTGTGAGCTCTTTTCCATCCTGCATTTCTAAGATGGAGTACTAGAAATATTAACAGATAATGTAATTTAAACCACCAAACATACAACATGAGACACTCACTTCGTATCTACAGCTGGCAATATGTTTGGTACAATTCTAATCTTGCATCTGATTGTAAGTTCTATGATATATCTACGGGGATATCCAATACTCATTATTCAACGGGTTCACGATTATATTTGTAAATATCAAGTATAAATGTTATAACCGTACGTGTTTAAGAATTATCTATCTTGTTTACCATCACCTAAAATTCGATTTTTAACTTAAACCCAAATCCAACTTTATATATTGAATATCAAATTACAATTCTAACAGTTGCCTATATTCATAATTTCAAGTTTCTAACAACTTTATAAGTATTACTCACTAAAAATTTAAATAATATAATATATTGCTATAACCGAAAGAAGGGGTAACATCCCGCCAACAAAAGAGCCTGAGGCAAATGATACAAACCACCGCACCATGGGAAAGGAATCGGAACCAAGGTATGAGGTTTATCATAGGGTGTGCCTATTGGCACACCAAACCCTAGCAAAACTAGAGTTTATCTACGCAGCGTATAGGTCAATACGCAGCGTATAGGGTTAACCCTATACGCTGCGTATTGACCTATACGCTGCGTAGATAAACCATGGATCTCAGTGCCTAATAACCAATCATTGCACAGAAAACAAGGTTTATATACGCTGCGTATTGACCTATACGCAGCGTATATAAACAATCTGAAAATTTGGGGTTATTTTGGTAGGTTTGAAGCATCAGATTTTTACCAGGTTTAAATACGCAGCGTATATAACCTTCCAGAATTTTGTTTCAACATTCGGCCTATTTGTGGTAAAAATTCTCACCCGGTTACAACGTTAACTCGCTTAAAATATATAACAAGTTAAAAATATTTAATGTTTTTTATTATTTAGTCGACGTCGTCGTTAATTTATTTAGTCGATGTCGTCGAAAAGCGTATAATGTTAAAATTTTGAAAAGCGTATATACGGTTCGAATACTATAACTTTAAAATATTATAGCTTAAATAAGTGGAAATACCCGGGTACTGTTCGAATATGTTACATCGTTTACAGCAAAAGTTTTATATGTACACCGAAAGTTTGATATATACAGCAAAAGTTTGTGCATACATAACAAAATGATAAAATACTATGGCTGCTGCTCCTTCTGCTGATGCTCCTGCTGCTGATGTTGATCCCATTCCGCATCCGTAATGAAGGGTCGTGGAGGTAACCCGTCATGCTGTCGGCGCTCCCGCTGCTCCGCAGCCACCCACTCCAACAGATAGTTGTTCCTTTCAGCGTACCGAAGCAGCCGCTGATGTGATGGGCCAGGACCGGGCCAAACATGGCGTGGGAATTGAGGCGCCCCGGGTGGTCCACGCGGCGGTGGTGGCTGCGGAATGACGGCGGCCGGCTCATGCGGCTCCGGCGCCTCCGGCGCCTCCGGATCGTGCGGGGGAAATACCGGAGGGAACTGTTCCGGCAGCTGTGTAAGCTTGTATTGAGTGCAGTCCAGTTTCTTTAACCGTTTCCAGCATGGGAAGTCTTTGGTAACTTGCATTCCGTTTAATGTGTTCATCCCCATCCGCTTCGGCTGTTTCGTCGGGTCTACACGGCCGCGGTCATTCTCCGGATGATAGCCCAACGAAAGAGCTATCCTGGTCACATAGGTGCCGCCGTATAGCAGTCCGCGCTCCCGTCGATGATGCGTGGAGGCGAAGTACTGCGCCAACCCGTAGGCGAGAGCGCACGGCCTCTTGTATAAGAGGCAATATAAGAAAAACAAGTCACCACTCGTACACCACTCCCGGCTTTTGTTTCGAGCAACGATCGAAGTGGAAATCATTTTGTGCAAATACCTGCATAAATGGAAACCAGTCAGTAAATAATAATCAGACGACGTCGACTAAACGAGGATAAAAAAACAATATATTTTTGACTCGTTACGGATTTTGACGCACGTAACGGACCTACGCGCCTTACGAGCGTCGAAACTAAGATCGTCGTTAAATTATATTTTTTATTATTTAGTCTACGTCGTCCGTAAGGCGCGTAGGGCCTAACGAGCGTCGAAACAAATTTATTCGTTAAAATATATTTTTTTTATTATTTAGTCGAAGTCGAACCGTAAGGCGCGTAGGTCCCTAACGAGGAAATTTCGTCCCGAAATTTATTCAAGAGGAAGACCTTGGGAAGGATGGCAAATAGCAGAGGATTGTTTAACATTGAGGCAGGTTTGTAAAAGCGTTCGTTTGTCTAAAATGATTGTGATATTAAAAATTGCGTACGTATGTGTGTAAGACAAAATGAGCTTAAGTAGTTTAGAATAACTCAAATTGGAGACGTATTAAAAATGTATCGCATTTAAGAGGGAAAATTGGGTATAAAATGGTTTTGCATGTAATGACCATCTACAATTGTTTGCACAAGAATAAATAATAGAAAGGTAGTCTCAAAAGTAAGGATTTAGATTAGGATTCGAACGTTTAAACTTGCTTGATTTGCAACGGGGCTCGTATAAAGGACAAAGAATAATGGAGAATAAGGGGAGTATAAAAGCGAACGATTGATTGTAATAGACGAATACGAGTATACGGATGGCTTAACTATTGGATAAACGAAAGTGATGTGTTAAGAATGAAGTCTCGTCGTGGATACTCGGATATCACGCGCTTAGCAATGCATTTGTGAGTTGTTAAAGTTTACGTATTAGGTCTAATTAAGTCTGCAAAACACCGAATTTCTCATGGCACGTTTTACGAAAGTTTGGTAACATGGTGAAAACACTTATATATAGGAAGTACGAGCGGCGTATCCACCATGTTTTGACCATGTGACGTCCGTTTCGTTACTCGGTGTCATGTTACGTTCCGTGTCTCACCATACACAGTAGTACACTTTATGGTTCTCATACGCCTATCACTATAATCCCGTGTGCACCCGCGATTATATTGATCGTCGCATGATCCGCATAGCTTGTACTAATTGTGTATGAAACAGGGTATTCATGAATTTGAAAATAAGAGTGAGTACGTATACGACTGTAGTATATAAGCATGTACGGGACCCACGTAAGCGAATCTCTCAGATTCCGCTCGCGTACGGGTACGAATGTATGAGTCACGAGTATGAAAGTAAGCATGCATATGAATATAAATAATAGTATAAGTATGAATAAGTATGTAAGCATGAACTTAAAACGTATGAGTATGAACATGAAAATGTGTATAAATACGAATGTGAACAGGCATAAATGACGATGATTTCGTGTATGACATGTATTGAATGTGACGAACTTAAGCATGTAAAATGATCGGGAAGTTTGAGTATGTAAAACGAATGATGTAAGGAAACCGTTGTGAAATATCGAATAAAACATGTGCGATGATATGTATGTATAGTTGTTTGAGTAACGCGTTGAGTTTATCGAATCAAAATAGTTTAAGCTTGATTGGGAATGTAAAACGTAGTTCGTGAATGCCAAAAGTATGTAAAACATCTAATGATTATGTGAGATATACTTTGTATAAGAACGGGAATGCGACTCTTGTTTCAAAAGAATTTATGTTAGTTGGAAAGCGTTGGTCTCTATGAAGTCTTCTTGCCCATGTATTTTGAAAATGACATATTGAGCGGTGTATGTAAAATGTTTTGAAAATGGTAAGTTCGCATCGTTTTAAAGGATCTTGCATTAAAATAGGAAATTTGAAATAGGAGGTTCTTGTGAAAACGTTGCTTCTTAAAGAAAATTTTATGCATATTGAACTTAGTGATCGTTGAAAAGTGTTATAATAAAATGTTTTATTGATTTTGAAAAAGGCTTTAGGAAAGAAAATGATCTTATAATAACTATAAGATTTTATAGGCAAATGAAATGGCTAGTTTGATTTTCGATTGCCAACAAGGTCTTTGGTATGATGATAAAATGTGAGCGTGTGTTAGTGATTAGGTTGAGTATGAAGTTCACAGGAAAGAGATTCATTGAACCGATTAAGTTGATAGGTAGCATTTCATAAGGTTTTGAAATTCAAGTAATAAAACGTTTTAAGGTATGAGTAAAAAAATTGTGTTTGTGAGTTATGTGAAAGTAGATTATGGGGTGAGATATATGTTTAATAAAAACAATGAATTTTGAAATTTGTATAATAGAGATTTTGACAAATGAAAACGACTTAGACATAAAACTTGATCGCGTTGCACAATGAAGTCTCTTTTGAAATGAAATTTGGTAACGATCACCTAGGTAAGGGAATCACCCCTAACTCATCGGTGAGGTCGTTTTTAAGAAACGAAGGAGTGGAGTTAATCGTCAAGGTAAGGATATCGCTCCTATCTCGATGATATGTCTCTATTTTGGTGTTACAAAGAATTTAAACAAAATTGAGTGATGTTTTGAAATCATGCATATGTATAAATGTATGAAAAGATTTTGTATGATGTGTGTGTGAGAAAAAAATGATCTCGAAAATGAATTTGAATTTTGAAACGAGAGAATTTTATCATATAAAAGCAATGATAGTAAAGCATAGGTTTGATTAAAACTTGGATTGTTCCAAAACGGAACTTTGACTAAACCAAGCGGTCGAAAACTCCTTTGAATTTGAGAAACATGCTTTGGCCTAATATGTGGAATACTCACGCCGATATCTCGGTTAACGGTATTCACCCTTCCAGTTACTACATGTTCCAAATCCATCGAAAATTCAAGACTTGGTGGGATTTTTGAAAATCAAGGAGCGGGACTAGTCGACAAGGTGCGGGTTTCACCCCTAACTTGACGATTTTGTATCCTAAGTGTGGTTGGTACTCGTCGAGTCAAAATTTAATTTTGACACTTTGACGAGGGTCAACTAGAATTTGAAATGGAAATTCTCCATCAAGATGAGGATTTCACTCCTAACTTGGTGGCGAATTTCGCGTAAAATAATAGATGGATTGAGAGTCGTTCACCAAATTGTGGGTTTCACGCCTATTTTGGTGAAGTCGTCCTGTTTGTGTATTACGAGTGGTTTTGAGTTTTAGTATAAACGAGTAAGAAGACGTATGTTTGAGATAATGAATCAATATAACACATAATGCATTTCAAGAAATTAACACATAGGAAACGTTTTCAACAAAGTTAACACATAAGAACATTCCAAGAATAGCACGTAAAGATGTTTCATGCAAGTAACATGTGAAGCAAATATGGTCGAATTTGGTCCTTAACTATAGACTAGGTCAAAAGCATGGCAATTTTCCTAATTCCCTATAGTTATGGCTCTGATACCAATCTGTCACACCCCAACCAATGGCAGAATCATCGGAGTGGGACTTGTTCAAGATTGCAAGAGACTTCATAACACTATTTGTGACAATATTTAATTCAACCGATTTCATAACATAGATAAATTGTCAAAACATTACAAGAAAATCAAATAACAACATTGTTCAACATAACATTAACAAAATTGATACAACACTTTAAACCTAAACGTCTAAGTGAGTATCTAGGCATCTTTGCTATCCATTTTCATAGCATCATCAATCATCAACCTGTAACATGTTTAAAATACAATTCGATTCAATGCAAAAGCAAAGGCGAGTATACAAGTTTAAGCATAAGTATAAGTATAAAAGTTTAAAACGAATCCACATGGCAACTTAGTTTATACAAGATCAACCTAACATGGCATGCAATATTTCTAGCCAATCCTCTGTTTACGCAACAATGATATAATTCAACATGACCACAAGTCTAGGAGCGGTGCGTTACTCCTATAGCGCTATACATGTCAAATGGAGGCTGGTGAAAGCTAATGACTAAAACATATCATAAGCATCAAGTATCATAACATAGTATTCATGTATAATAATTGTTTTCGTGCATTGCATAAAGAATAAGTTTAAGTGTGATTTAAATAAGGTAACATGTACACCCCAAAAAGTGGTAAAAATAAAAAGGGGTTGCGAGTATACTCACATAATTGCTAAGTCTTCCGATTATCCAAGTATGACGAGTTGATGAGATAGGAGGACGGAACACCGAGGTCACGCGATAGGTCAAACGATGGTGCATGAATAAACGAAATTATAACAGAGGATTTGGATTGGAATATAGAGTATGACCGGTTGATAAGACATATATATATATATATATCTATACTACTTTATAAAGCATATAGGAGGGACTTCTTAAAGTCATAAAATTTTCCTTAAAACACCCCTAATGCATGATGTACAAGTCTTTTAAGCACCAGAAAACTTCACTTTCCACTTATACCCTTTTACTAAAATAAACACTTATTAAGATCTACACCGTCCATTTTCAAAGAAACACATCACACGGATTGGGATCTGCACCGTCCATTCAACTTTCAATTCCCGCTCATCCTAATTCCCCATACACCCCCGTCCATTCAACTTTTAGATCCCATCTGCTTTCTCTCTCTCTTTCTCCCTGGCGATTCAAAAAGACGAAGGCGATTCAAGTCGATTGGTGAATATTTCACCAAATCAATGAAGAATCTAACCTCTCACCAGGTATACAAGTTTGATTTTTAGATCTGTGATGTTTTATTTTTAGATCTGTTTATTGTTCTTTATTATCAACTTTTCTCTCTCGCTCTAGAACCCTAGCTTTCTCCATCGCTCTTCAATTGAACGACGAAGAACCAGAGATGAAGGAACCTGTTCTGAAATCGAAAAATTTGTCAAGATTTCCGTTCTGAAATCGTTGTTAGGGGGCTACAGTTGAACGGTAAAGGCACTGAGAGGTCTAGGTTTTATCATAATCGAAAAAAGGGTGAAGTGATGTGAAGAACTGGGTTTCGATCTGAGTTTCAAATGTAAGTTTTTAAGTTTTTTTGCTTATCATATCTATTATTGAAGCCCTAATTCACGACTGGTGTTTGTTACAGGTTCTGTTACAGGTTCTGTTTCTGATTTTAGTTAGGGTTTATAATAATCGTTTAGATTTGTATTTGCTGCGAAGTAGACCCAGGATAGAAAGATGGAGCCGAGATTTCATCTCGGTACCAGGTAAGGAATCTGATTTTTCTTTATTGAATTATTAGAAGCATTTCAAGATTAATGCTTGTTTTTAGATATACGTGCTGCTACCTTTATCTAAGTTTGTTTTGCGTTAGGGTTTGACGGAACCCGACTATGGAAGTGATGCAAGTGGCCTTAGAACAACAGCAACAAAGGTCACATTTATCATCTTTTTTTCTTTTTGTGGTTTCATATTCTTTTCTTGTATCTTGTGATGATTGTGAAATTTCAGGTGGAAGGAGGTTGGGTCATTGAAGGCCAAAAACGATGGATCGGAAACAGCACTTTTGCAGATATTTTGGTCATTTTTGCTAAAAATAAAGACACAAACCAGATAAATGGGTAAGAAAATAATGTTCTCTTTTTGTCTCAATTCAGAGAGTGATAATCTGCTTTGACCCGCTCATATTTCCAGGCTTAGTTTTGGACTTTTAGTTATGCTCATGTGCTTCCTTATTTGTTGCAGATTCATTGTAAAGAAGAATGCACCGGGGTTACAAGCTACCAAGATGGAAAACAAAATTGGGCTTAGAATGGTTCAAAATGGAGATATTCTTCTACAGAAAGTGTTTGTCCCTGATGAAGACAGGTTACCTGGGGTCAACTCTTTTCAAGATACTAGCAAGGTACAACTTTTTTATTTCCTTGCTGATGATATGTAGAAATTGAATATGCATCGTATACATACAGAATGGAATGGATTTCTGTTGCTTGTATCTGAAATTCATGTCATATATTTTTATTTATTGGAATTACCCCCCTACATGTACATGACTTCAGGTACTTGCTGTTTCCCGTGTCATTTTTCAAGAGCCGAGATGTCAAGGGTGTCACAACTTCATTGTGAAAAAATAGCCTTTTGTTAGTATGGGGCTCTCAAGCATCGCCTCACCTGCAGCTTTACAAGGTTTTGAAGCACCTGGATGTTTCAGTCATTTTGGCCCACTTCTCTGAGGAATTGCAGATGATATATGCCAAGTTCAGGTCCGATTTTGTGATGCTGCGGGGCCTTGGTCAAGCTTTAAACTGCATATACACGGCTGTTAAGAGCTGGCTGCATCAGATCTTCGTGTGGACATGTATTATTTGGTTCTATGCTGGTAACAGGTCTGGATTAATTGTCTGGATGGTGTATTTTTTGAAGGCTCAGTCCGAGTTTCATGTGCAGACGCAAGGAAAATGCTGCTGGCTTATCCGAGTGTGGCCATCTTTATATGGCATGCCGAGTTTGGATTCCCAATGTATAATAATTTGGTGAATCGATGCCTAGCTTATCTCCAACTTTATGTAATTTCTTATCTATTTTTAAGTAATTTTTTATTTAAATATAACTGTGTGGGTTTCCTTAAAAGAATCTTTCAAATCATATTTATATTATGTTATTTAAAGTGGCGGCTTCTTTAAAGTTTCAATCTTTATTTTAGTTGATGGACATAGCTGCAAATGAGATTTGATCTTAGTAGCCCCGATTTCCACGAAAACGCGCTTCTTGAACTCTCCAAGGTATGTGTACTGGTGATCCTTTTATTCAGCCTCTTGCGGTGTCAGTTCGATGAATGCAGAGTTTAATTATGTGGTTTCACAACTTAGGAACGTGAAAATCTTATTTGAATATGTGATTTTTGAAGTATGTTTGTGTGGATTTGATAAATTTCAGTTTTAATTTGGAAACTGTGGACGACAATCGGGGCAAAAGGCGATATGTTTCTCCAAGTTCGTGACTATGAGGTCTTTCTCTAATAAACTTTTTTTTTTTGCAAAACTACTGGATTATGTCATTCCTTATTTTATTATGCACGTTAAACATACTTTGTAGTATAATGTCTCATTCCTGTCCTGTAGTCTATTCAAGATCCTCCATTTAGCCAAGGGCAACCGTGTAGCTGTGAAGTACTATTCAGAAGACTGGCCAACTAATAGCGCTAAGGAGGCGTTTGAAAAATCTGTGTTTACCAAGACTCAGAAGACAAATGCACGCACAGAAGGTGTGCTTTATAACCCTTTTTATTCCTTGCTAATTTGATACCTGATTGATATGATTAAATGGCCGGACATTCACAAATGAAGAACCAAGAACAACAAATGAAGAACCATGTACTTTTGGAAAGTTAGGGACTAAATCCAAAATTTTGGTAGACCACAGGGACCATCCGCGTACTTTTTGTTATATATATACTCCCTGTTTTCCCTTTTGAAGAAACTTTCAGAGAATGAAAAGCTGAAATCAAGAAGCTTCAGTTTTACTTTTCTAATTGTATTAAACAGCATGTAATGCTTGGCTTGTACTAATGTGCAGCTGAGATAGCAATGTTTGAGAACAACATTGTCATTTACAAGTTTGCTCAAGATCTTCACTTCTTTGTTACCGGGGGTGATGATGAAAATGAGCTCATCATATCCACTGTTCTTCAGGGTTTCTTTGATGCAGTCGGTCTACTGCTTAGGTATTTTGCAATGAATTTACATCGTCAGCTTGTTATTTCAATGAGAGCCAATGACATTCTCTTATCGAACATGTGTATCAGGGGCAATGTGGATAAGAAAGAGGCACTTGAGAATTTAGATCTCATTTTATTGTGCGTTGATGAAATTGTTGATGGCGGGTAAGAATTATTAGTTGTTAATTTTCAACTATAGATCTATACAGTTGGAAGACTTATAAACATCTATTTACTATAATTTGCAGAATTATTCTGGAAACAGATGCAAATGTCATTGCTGGTAAGGTTGCAAGCCACAGTGTAGATTCTGGAGCTCCTCTCTCTGAGCAGGTAAGCTTACCCCCCCCCCCCCCCCCCCCCCCCACACACACACACACACAAATAAATAGATAATAAGTTTTTTTTTTCTTATTTTATGCTTCAACATTGTGAAATTATCTTTGCAGACGATAAGTCAAGCATTGGCAACTGCACGCGAACATCTGACAAGATCTCTCCTCAAGTAATAAACTTTGAGCTGAATCATATGCAGTGCGTTGTATTTGAGTTCTTTTTATCTTAATGTGCAGGTCGTTTACAGAACCGATTTATTTGGATATTGGGGACGTCATCAGTTACAGGATTCCTCCAACTTATGAAATGTTAGCTACTACATTAAACTTACCTAAAATGTCGGAGATTCAAGTGGATGAAAACACTCGGTTATATTTGTGCTTTGATAACCCAAGTTATGAAATGTTAGCTACTATATTGTGCTTTGATAACCCAAGTACCCAACCAACTATTTTAACAATGAAAAATGATGTTTTAAATTAGCAGTTATATTTGCTTGTGGCATGTAGTTGCTTTATTTTAAAGTCATCAAATAAAAACACTCGGTTTAATAACTACTGCATATATTGTGTTTGACCAACAAAAAGTCATTTTAACTCCGTTATTTTCAACACACTATAAAAGCCATTGAGTACAAATATTCCTCGATCATCTTGTCATGGAATAGTGATACCTGCATAAATTGAAAAAAAAAACAAGGAATACATAAATACAAATCACAATTGGTAAAGTACAAATAAGCTTAACACTTCCACACTTGAAATGATGAGGAACTCTTCTACCACATCTTTCGACTAGCCTAATTAGAGGTGCAAAAAAACGTACCCGTAAAAAAGCTCGGAACCGGTTTTTTTAATGCCCGAAATTCTATACTCGAAACTAAAACCGACCCTACCCGTACGGTATAGATAGGGTATGCACAGATCAAACCAATTCCTCTTTCATATCCCGAGTGTGGAAAGAATACGCTTATAGCAAGCGGAAGGTCACCAATTGTTTATGTCTTTGGTTTCTTAACTATCATCACGGTGTAGTGAGCATGATGAGTAACATAGTCACTTACACTCCCCAATACCGCCCTACAAAGAAACAAAATATGTGCAGATAAATGAAGTGAAACGTTGTTAATCTCAGAAAACATAAGGTTCAAATGTAATAGTTCCAATGAACTAAGCTAAAATAACTGCATAAATTCCAATCGCAAAAGCCTATGCCCTATAATATTAATCATCAGAATTCAGATGGTAAAGTCCCAACAGGATCATTCATAATTCTAATCATACAAACATATAACGAATAAGATAACTAAATTAAGTACTATACAATATATCACAAAACGACTGATAAACTATCGGTAAATGAGTATCCTATTGTAAATCGCCACCCCGCCGCATCGCGCGGGTAGAGGACTAGTATATATATATATATATATATATATATATATATATAGTTTATTGTAAAAAAAATTATAAATCGAGTCTATCAAGCATATTGGACATGATGTCAAATAAGTCTATATTCATATCTATTTTATAAAAATTAATTGATTTTGATAGGTTTCGTTTTATAATATTTACACGTTTCGTTAGGGAATTTTACGAAAAACGGGCAGAGTTTCCTCTGTTTTTGGACGATCCCGACAATACGAGTTGTCGATATGTTTGTCAAAATTCAACCAGTAACAAACAATAATCAATATATGAAGATATAATTTTTATGCAAAATCCAAATTATATAAAGTTCGGTGTTGCGATAACAAAATTAAATACAATAAAATTGAAATATTTGTGTCGTGAAAAAACTAAGTCTCGTTTTAACCCGTTGACCCGAAATAGAACTCGAACTAAAATGACCCGAACTAAGTATGAATCGCGGCTGAAACGAATAACCAAAACTTGTACCTTGAGCCGAAACGAAGCTGGAATCCATCAGAATAATTATACGAGCTCGAATAAAACAGAACCCGAATCGAGAATGAATCCGAAACAACCGAAGCTCGCGACCGACCTGGGCTGACTGCACCGGCTGGCCAAGTTGACTAGAGTTGACCTGACACGAGAACCGACACCCGAACTTGAACGAGACTCGAGTTGGACCAGTCTGGAAACCTGAGTCGAACCGTGACTGAACCTAGACTCGACTCAGACGACCCGACCCGATTCGAAACTGAACCAGAACAAAATCATCTATCATCAGATCTAACGAAAATATTAGAAATCCAAATGAAATAAAAAAAGGAGGGGCTTACCGATTGAACTCGTCTAAATCAAAATACCACCACAGTCACCACCGCCACGCAACCACGACGACCGCGCACCACCACTGCCGCCGTCTTCTGTCGCAAAACCAGCACTCCACCGTCGCCATCACTCGGAGTGGTGGTCGGCCGTCGGTTAATAGAGGGAGAGGTGAGCGAGAGAGACGAGAGATGGTGTGGGTGCTGCCGGAAAATGACATCGCGAGGGGGTGGGGGCTGCAAGGTTGGTTTTCGATGAAGATAGGAGGTAAGGGGGTGTCGTCTGGCCAGATTAAACATCGCCGGAGAATGACTCGCTGATAAAGCGAGAGAAGAGAGGTGGGATCGGGATGTGGGTGAGTGTGTTGTGGAGATGATTTAGGGTTCTCTACATTGAAGATGAAGAACATAAGGGAAGGAGACATGTGCGTGAGTTTGGTCCCTGTGTATGTTTGAAGGAGGTGATGTTGCAAAGATGAAGCTTTAGAGGGAAACAAAAGAAGGCATCGGCTGGATATAAAGAAAGGATTAGGGTTACTAGTTTTAAATACATAGGGTTTATTTAGTTAGTGGGCTTTGGGCTTGGGCCCAAGGCCCACAAGCCCATCTCGCGTGTTTGAGTGGCCTGAAAGTTCCTACGAACTCGTTTTATAAACCCGATCGTCGTAGCATGTCGTATTATTTTATTTTATTATTATTTTTTTTAAGATTAACGCCTCGAATTATGATACGAATGCGAATTTTCCTAACATAGAAATACTAATTTACAAGGAGTGGAGGACAATATTATACCTTTGCGCTACGAGAAGCCCTACGTGGGGCATTTCCATCCAGTGACTTGGATCGCACCCTTTCACTGAATGCCATTCGATGCTGTTATGTATTCGTTGAAAGTCTCCTTCGTTATATCTTTCGAATACATGCTTCCAACGCGGCTCGTTATGGTCAATCTCCGGTAGTAAATCACTTCGAATACGGGGCCATACGTGTTCCGTAAAACCTAACTTGACAGCCACAGACCTGTACCCACAATGACCGTCTAGGGTCACATCTTGTATACGCGATATGTAAGAGTGAAACTCTGATGGAATTTGATTCTTAAACCTCTTAATGCTTAACAAGTGCTCGTCCCCCTTCATTAATGGAAAACCCTGATCATCCCGCGTCTCCTTCTTTTTAGAACTCGTTGAACTGTTTCGTTGCATTTTAGGTTTTTCAGACTTTACAACCGAACCATTTCCACGAGAGCCCTCTGACGGTACGTATGAGCTGTGTCGGGGTGAATCGTACCTATGTTTGGGGGAAGCGGTATATACGTTGCTGTCCTTGCCATAGGAGCTGTATCTCGCAGCTTCGTCTAACCTCGCAACTTCATCTAGCCTTTCTTGTACTTTCTTTGATGTAGGCCGACCGCGAGTATTTTGCTGGACGATCGGTGGTTTCTTGGTTGACAATTTTGGGGTGAAGACCGCTTTTATCTTTGAAAGCAAACTCTTTTGCTGAACGGGGGACTGCGCCTCTAAATGTTGCCG
>CM060387.1:50839958-51042458 GCA_030545235.1 Helianthus tuberosus | reverse complement strand
ACATACTTAGACCGCAGAGCAAAAGGTTAGATCTAATGGGTTTTCGGGCAGCCACACTCTTGGTGAAAACTAGTACCGAGTAGTGCTTTTGTGTCTCCGTCGTGAATCGACAACTAGAAAAATGCCTATGGTTTGGATGCTTCCTATGCCGTGTCACATGTTAATGGCCTTGCAACCCATTAACAACTTGATACATACAGAAATACGTGATTTATACAAGAATACGTGATTTATACAAGAATACTTGATTTATACAAGAATACTTGATTTATACAAGATACATACCATGTTTTTCATACAAAGTATACAAACGTTCCATACAAGAACTGCATGAATTCACACCAACATTATGTTGACGTTTTTCCAAAACTCACATGTATTTCAGGTAACTAAAGTGGATGTGCGCGCGGTCTTACTCATGCTCCTGGATGTCGTTTATGTTATCTATGAATAATGATGTAAACTTTTCAGACAACGTTTTGTGAAGTGATGTAAACACTTAAAGTATGTTTTCAGTTATGTTATGTTAATGGTGTTTGAAGTTATTTTTATGAGCATGTAGTATGTTTACCAATCGTATGCAATGAAAACCTTTCATGATCACGCCTCGTCCTTCCGCCTTAGAAAAGGGTGTGACAAATATAATTCTAACAATAATAAAAATTATTATAAAAATAATACAAATATTAATGTGATACATTCTTTATTTGAAACGGATTGCCCGGGGTAGATGGTTCATAATCATCATACAGTGGTGTGTTACGGGGCTCATAACCGTATCCACCGTATTCTTCGTATCCACCGTAGCCTCCGTATCCACCGTATCCACCTTCACCCCCGTATCCACCGTATCCGCCTTCACCCCCGTATCCACCTTCATCCCCGTATCCGTAACCCGGATACCCGTATCCGTAACCCGGATACGATTGATGCGGCTGGTAATATGGTTCATCAACAGGTGCATTCTCAGCAGCCTATCCACTTTGTTGCACGTACGGAGATTCATACCTGTATCTGTAATCCGGATACACTTGATGAGCCGGGTAATTTGGTTCATCAATAGGTGGAGTGGGAGTCTCGTTCAAGTCTGGCAACTGTGTTTTTTTATCAACAGGGACTCCAGACACAACCTCCTCCTCCTCATTGGCATCATTTGTTCCCCATGTGTCGTTAGAATAGCGATTACCGAAATAATTCTGGTTCCAAAATGATGACATTTTAACAATATTGAACAAAAAACAGAACAAATGATTTTGGTTTGGGTTAAAATTGTTAGTGAAGAAGAAGATGAAAAACAAAGCAGGAGATGAACTCGAAGGGAACCAGAGATGCATGGATAAATAGACTTTCAAATTTACTGAAATACGTAGCGTATAGCTCTCTACTCCCCGTATTTCTTTACTCACGTGCCTAGACAACATCGTATCATTGTCAAATCAGTCTGACATACGCTGCGTATTGATCAATACGCAGTTTATGTTAGACTGATTTGACATGTTACTAGGTTAGACTGTCTGGTCGTGTACCTGCCCCTTACATACGCTGCGTAGAGACCTATACGTAGCATATAGGGTTACCTCTATACGCTGCGTATAGGTCTCTACGTAGCGTATGTAAACCCTAAGTGTGTAGATAGCCTGCCAAGGTGTGCAAATAGTTAGGGCCTTATCATATTAAGACAAGGTAAAAAAGCTGGTCCAAATAGAACAACATTATGATCGTACCTGAGCTTGTTAGGGCCCCATATTTCCCAACAAGACGGTCCAAGTCACTATTCACAATTGGTTTCCTTAAAAAAATGGTGACCACAAATCAGTATCTCGAAAAGGAAGGACCTGAGGGTGACCAAAGTGTTGTGTTAAACTGTTAATAAAAATTTAAGACTATTAATAAATCTTTATTGAAACTTGTACGGATTCTCATGTCGAAGGGTTGTCACAAAAAGTCTCCTCTCTCTACGGCGATACTGGTTGATGCTAGTTTTTGCACGTTCATTGATGGCAAGGCTGTTAATAGAACTACAAAAGCGGGGAGTAATTAACAAGTGTTAGACACAGGAAATTCTTTGAAGCTTCAGAAAGAAGCAAGACGATAATGATGATAATTTATTTTTGTATATAAAATAACTCATATGAATTTGTTTATATGTTGACATGTTAGTAAGTTACAAAATGACAATTATGAAAATAACAAACTAGATAAGCACAATACGTTAGAGATCTATAACAACTACGCCTCTCTCCTAACTATGACAAGATTGCAGTTGAATATACAAAAACAATCTATATAAGCAAATATTTACACAAATGTTTTTATAGGACCCGCGCTTGGTAGCGACATAATCAATCATAAAAAATAGGGGCAAATTGAATATTATCGTGAAACAAGAAAACCAAGTCTGAACAATAACAAAACCAAAGTCACAAATAAATAGAATAATATATATCAATAAATCGTACCCAGTAAATCCCACAAATAGCAAAGCTATTAGTAGGGTTTAGGGAGGGTGAGATGTAGGCACACCTTACCTCTATCCATAAGGATAGGGAGGCTGCTTCCAGAAAGACCCGAGCACCAAAGACAAATAGTAGACAAGCGAGAAACTAAAAAAAGTCTAGAAACTTGGAGTTACTAAATAACAAAAGAAGTGTTTGAAAGGTAACATAGTGAAATAGAACAGAAATTTTAAATTACAAGACTCCTACGTAAGCGTATATGAAAAAGGAAAAAAATCCGCCTAGACCATAAGGAAAAGCAAGCCTCTACCCCACTGATTAGACCTAAAGAACCTACTACTAAAAAAGCCCTTTACCTTAATCCTGCATCTCCATAAACCTTTATCTTTCTATCATTTTCACCCGTTTTGTTAACGTAGCAAAATCCATCGCTTTTACACAACCAAACCTTTATCTTTCTATCATTTTGACCCGTTTGGTTAACTTAGTGAAATCCATCGCTTTTATACAACCAAACTTTTCATAGATTCGTTATTTGACCCGTTTGAATGTTTTAGTGAAATCCATCACTTTCGAACATTCAAACTTATTGTTAGTTTATTATTTAGATCCCCGGTTCATTCTTACGAAATACATCACATATGTACAAACCGAATTTTACAACTAATTTATAATAATCGATCGTATGTTAATACAATTTAAATAAAGAAATTCTACGAAACATGAAGCTACATCCTCAAAGCTTCCATTTTAAGCGTGTGTCCGTGCCGGCTTGAGCTCCCAAATTCTCACTTGAGTTGCCTATATAGCACAACCCATCTTATTATTAGGAATTCCTTAGCTCATTTCATGACATATAAACTTGTCATAACTAAGTTGCAATATTTTATCATTGTTTTCAAACGTTTAGCTTTCATTTAAGCATTTTCTCAAACACCTTATTGGCATTGATCTCACACTACTATTAATAAGGTTATTAAACAACCTAAAACCATGTATTCATAATTTACCAATTCAATATGGTCAATATGCGTAACTTAGCACTTAGAATTCAATTCATCATCAAACAATTTCAAGATTTACCCATCAAACTTTCTCATGTTCATGTCATTACTAAAACCCATTTTCTATTACATATGAATGATTACCCTAACACATGACTCTTGTTAAAGTATCCACAATTTAAGTTAGGATTTAAGCCATATGTCTTTATTTCACCTTATTTAGGCCACACTAACATTAATTTCGAAAGAACCCAATTCCACCAAGTTCTTCCCTATACTCCTTATAACCCAAAACGAAAATTTCAACAAACCTTATATTAGTTACGATTGGATGAATGTTAATCTCTAATCATGCACGAACTTAGACCTCAACTTGATGTTCAATTTGATGACTAGGGTTCATAGAAGGGTTTCTCCTTCTTTTTGCTCTGTTTTAGCCGACTCAGATACACACACACAAGTGTGTGTTTGAGTTTTAAAATTTTCTTTTAATAAAACTAGTGTACCCATTTGACCATTTTAGCCCCTTATGTTCATTTTGTCACAAAAGGGCCATAATTCATGATTTTATTATTTAGCAACTTATTATTAACAAGGTTAAATGTTCCTAGTTATGTCTCATGAGGATATAACCAGCATATGTATATATATATATATGTATATATATATATATATATAGGGTAGGGTTCATACGAGAAACACATTTATTGCGAGATCCACGAGAACCAACGAGAACATAACAAAATAAACCCACTACACCACCAAAAACCTAACCCCCGCCCCCCCCCCCCCCCCCCCAAAAAAAAAAAAAAAAACCTAAACCCCCCACCCCCAACCTAAATGCTAAAAGCTAAACTCCCCTAAAAACCTAAAAAAAAAGATAACCCCCACCCCAAAAAAAAAAAAACCTAACCCCCCCCCCCCCCCCACAAAGCTAAATGCTAAAAACTAATCCCCAAAAAAACTTAAAAAAAACTTAAAAAATCTAAAAACACACACAAAATTATTTTTTAATATTTTTTATGTTTAAATCGTTACTTTTAGTAACGAAAAGTAGTGATTTAAACATAAAAAATAAAAAAAATGTGTTTTTTTAGATTTTTTAGGTATTTTTGGTTATGTTCACATTGGTTCTTGTGGTTTTCGTAATAAAGGGTAGTTCCTAACGGATCCTTCCCATATATATATTGGTTCAATATTTTTGTGGTGCTACATGAACCGAGACAAACCCATGCCCTTGTGCAAGGGCATCTCACCTAAGGACATGTTAGGATGGATGAACTCCAATGGTAAGGGTCTCCAAGAGTATCGAAGGGTTTGATCATCAAGGGTTCATAGTCTAATAATTAAAATGAGATATATCTTATAAAAAAGATAATGTTATAAACCATGAAATTTGGTATTTGATTGTAAGGCTGCTAACTATGGATTAACGTTCATGTCATGTGGTAAGGGGCTTGGTGTGGAAAGACGGGTCACACCGTCGAAAGGGGCGAGGATGAGGGTCGGGTGTGGCATGGGGGAGGAAAAGCATGGAAGAGGAATTGTGGTGGTGGGCCCATGTGAAACAGCTATATTGTAACTTTTTTCCATTTTTCATTTATCTATATATACACACATATAATATCACATACTTTAAAAAAATATCACCGCACTCAAATCCAATTCTTACAAGAAGAGGTTGGAGTGAAGAAAAAGACATTCCAGCAGTCGCGGATTGAATTAATGTTTCCGAGAAATGGCCACCACGATATATAAACAAATAAATAAATGAATACATAAATAAATATATAAATCATATATAAAAATAAGAAATAAATAAATGGGAAATGATTGAAAAATGACTAGGGTGGGGTGATGTGGAGTGAAAAGAAGTCAAACCATACTAGGTGTTACTAAAAGAAAGTGAAGTTATATAAATGATATATAAAAATAAGAAATAAATAAACGGGCAATGATTGAAAAATGATTGGGGTGGGGTGATGTGGAGTGAAAGGAGGTCAAACCATAGTAGGTGTTACTAAAAGAAGGTGAAGAAAATTGGGTGGTAACGTGTCAGTTAGGTGACAATTACTTTATAACATTATAGTGATATGAAATGAAAGGACGTAAGCCCATAGTACATAACCTAAGTTTGCATCATATATGTATTGAGTATTTGTTTTGCGTTACTCACCAGGTTTGTAGGTATATGATATATGAGGCATACCTAGGTTTGTTGATACATACGTTGATATCATGCATACCAATTTATAATTATATATACGTGCATACCAATTTATAATTATATATGGTTAACAATTATACGTTGGGTTTATCATTGCAGAAAATCTAAATATTTAACTAAACCCCAAAACAAATTTTAAATATTAAACACTCAGTTACAATTAACTCCATATTAATTTGTAAATATGGTTTATCTCACAAATTTATATTCTACTACAGTACCGTCTCACGTACATGGTAATACTCTTTATCGCTTAGCTTGTTTTGATAAGTGAGTGATTGGTGTTTGATTATGGTTTCTTGGATGTTTCAAATTTTGCTCCATGTGTTGACTCATACCTTCCTATTCTAATAACTATACATATGAAAAGTGTAAAATACAATATCACTTAACGTATAATATGTACGAGATGAAATTATAACAAGCGTAATTAGGTTTATAACATGCGTGATTAAGGTTTTGAGTTTTATAATGTGAGTAATTTTATCTCGTACGTATGGTACGCTAACGAATATTGTACGTTAACTCATATATATATATATATATATACACACACACACACACATAGGGATGACAAAATGAGAACCATACTTAGATGAGAAAACTATAGGAACCATTTTCCACCTTAAATTTTTCTACAATGTGTGGTTGAGATTGAATTTTAATAAACATGTGTCATATGTTGTTTGATTTTTGTGAAAAGTATTAATTTTATTGAGAAAAAAGTGTTATTTGCTAATTTAGTTAAAGGGCTATTAATTATTGACAAGAAACATGTCAGGAGTATTTTAATTGCTTTTAACTCTACACTCAAACCATCTAATCTTTTTACTGTTTTTATCTATTTTTCTTAAAATGTAAAAGAAAACATCTTCTTTATTACATTTTTAAACAAATGTAAAAAAGAATTGAAAACATAGACCAATTTATAACATCCCAAGCTTCTCTATTTTTTTTACATTTGATGGTTTACGTCGGAGCGAATGGTTACGTTTTATGTTCGACCAAAATAACCCGCCCTTTTATTTTAATATTTCTCATATTACATTTTTTACGTTTGATGTTTTACACGGGCATTTTTTTTTACGTTAGATGATTTACGTTGGCACGTAAGGTGCCTCCCTTCTAAAAACTGACACCAACCATAAATTCTTTTACACAACAAAATAAAAAATAAAAACGTATGTATAAGCTATTTTATGTGTTACGTTTTTTAACGCACGTTGTCGAATGATTTTTTACGCGCGTTGTCTTTGTCGAACGTAAATGTTTTTGTTTTTTTTACATAGTGCGTATTGCGTAAAACGTTTTTTATGCACATTGTCAAACATTTGTTTTACGCACGTTGTCAAAGTCCATACCTTGATTTATTTGCACACATAAGAAATCAATAAAACCCCCGCTTGTCGAAAGGTTTTTTTAACGCACATTGTCGAATGTTTTTTTTACGTATGGTATCAAATTTTTTTAAAGTATGATGTCGAATGTTTTTTTTTACGCACATTATCTTTGACTAACGTACACAAGAACATTTTTACATATGCAAACATTTTCAAAAAAAAATACTTTTACATTTGAAATTGACAAAGCCACCATCAGCGCTGTCACCATCGCCGTGCCACTACCATCTCCGTCACAGAACCGCCGCCGCCATCTACATCATCACCATCCACTGTCTTCAACATCGTCGCCGCCGTCTACATCACCCCAAACATTCGTCTTGTCGGGATCCGTTCCTCAATCCGCCACCATCACCGGCGACCCCACCCCTTTCCGTCTTCCACGGTGGTTCCGCTGCCTTCGAACACCATAACCATCTCGATCTAAGTCTAACTTCTGGGAATTTTCTTTTGGATCTCGATTTGCTTTTTGTGGATATTGAATATGATGCATCAAGCATTTTTTTGGATCTCCATTTGCTTTTTTTAATGTAAAATGAGAGAAAGATAAATATTCTAATGTAAAAGAAAAAGAGAGAGAGAGAGAGAAAGAAAGAAAGAAAATGTATGTGACTTTTAAAAAGAAGAGATAGAAATGAAGTTACATCGAGAGTAAAAAACTACATTGCCCTTTTAATTTAATTTGAATACAGATGATGTGTTAAAATCTTATTGGATTATAGAAGTTCTCATGGTTCTTACAACTAGTAGTGACTCTTCCTTGAACCGAATCCTAAATACATATATCTCAAGTTTATTATAACTTCAAAAGTCTTATTCATTAAAAACATTGAGACTAAAACATGATGGTGCCCCAAACCCGAGGTCTTACTCGTTGTATTTAGACATTACAACATAGTTCATAAACAAAAAATTATAATAAATACCGAACAAAAAACATTCTGAAACATCGTTCACTGTCAATTACAAAGCATAAACAAAGATGTTTAAACAAAGCACAATATAGCTAAACATTAATCTGATGTGCACACTAAAAGTCAGTAAATGTTGAAAGAGTTCAAGTTTATAAAACATTAAATTATCATGACATTCTTTATATAACATACTTTACCTTTAAATTTTATCACTAAGGTGACATTCACTAGAGAGTGATCACATTACCCGTCTTGTTGATCTATACAACTACTACTAACCTGCGGGTCATTACCTAATACTTGCTGCCCCGGAAGTAATTTCCTATACCACTGCCTATACATGCACCCCCGAAGGTAACTAACTGCTTATACTAGAAACCTTAAAGGTAACAACCTTTACTTTCTCCACAAGTGCCAGGTTCACGACTATGGACCACTTGACATATCTTGCGGTCCCGGAGGTAACTACCATGATTCATTTATTTATCTTATCTTTTTTTGTCTTTATCAATCATTATAAGTATATCAACATATGGTTCTATTAAACTTTTCTTACTTTATCAATAACATTAATTAATTGAAAACGTTTCCTGATAATATCGTGGCTAGAACTAGAAGTAAAAAAATGTTCCTTTAAACCATTCACTTCTATATTATTGAAACTTTACTTTCCCAAGTATACACATCCCTCAAAATTGTATAAAAAACAGTCTAGTTAATTACTCACATGTGATACTATGTTTTACTTCACTGTATTTCTAAAGGATCCTAACATTCTACGGAGATTAAGTCAAATGTTGTCAAAGTTGCATATGCGAAAGGTAAGTTATTCGCTCAAGTGTTCATGCGAAAATCCTATATTCGAAAACTATGTTCCAAGCAAAACGTGAAGCGGCGCGAGAAGTAGGGTTTCACTTGGGGTCAACTGATAACTAAACTAAGTGAATTATATTCATGTTGAAAGCCCTACTAAACAAAATGCTATACTATCCGTTCAGAAAGCTAACAGACGAAATATGTAATTTCGCGTGAAAAACCAAACAATAAGCATCAAGCGAGATGTACATGTTCCTTCAAAGAAACCCTAATCCTACATGAGTTGCCGACTATGAAGGTTAATATATGAAAATACATCAAGATGCCAACTTTATGCATCCAAGTGAATGGAAATAATTGTCTCTCAAGTTCTAATGCATAAAGGTTCATGTAAACTTAGTCTTTCATGTAAAACTTTACCTTTGAAACCAAGTCACACGAACCGAGCTCAAGTCAGCTTAAATTTCCCTCTTTTTTCTTGTAACTCGTTTTATTATACTTGTGGATGTTAGAATCACAACTACGAGTCTCCTCTTGTGTGAAAACCATGATCCTAGGATCAAAGCTTGTGAAAATGGAGTTATCTCTCTCACTCTCTCGTTGAACCACTTTCTCTCTCTAACTCCAAATGAAAAACTTGCAAATGACACTATGAGGAGGCTATGGCACTCCTTTCCCTTGGTAGGGTTTTAACAATGTTTACCAATATGCCCTTTAAGGGCCTTTATAAAGTCATGCACAATAGGCTTTTCTTATTACATATCCAATAAATTATCAAGTCGATCAATTACCTAAACTTTGGGGTGTTACAACAGAAGAGAAGTAAGACGATAACGATGATAATGTTTTTTGTATATTGAATAAGTCATATGAATCTCTTTATATAAAGAGACGTTACAACATGGTAATTATGAAACTAACAAACTAATGAGATAAGCACAATAAGTTAGAGACTGATCGATAACAACTGTAAGTTGTCTTTGAAGTATAGTTTTAAAATTAAAATATATATCTGATATATGTTAATGTGTGTGGTTTTGGTACAGGTAAATCGGTATGGTCGTATGTGATTGGCTTTGAGTAATCGATAGGTCTCAACCAAAGCTATATTTGTCTCATATACATATTTTTGTTATCCAATGCACGAATATCTGTCACATTACCTACCCTGAATGTAATGTACTGTGTGAGCTCTTTTCCATCCTGCATTTCTAAGATGGAGTACTAGAAATATTAACAGATAATGTAATTTAAACCACCAAACAAACAACATGAGACACTCACTTCCTATCTACAGCTGACAATATGTTTGGTACAGTTCTAATCTTGCATCTGATTGTAAGTTCTATGATATATCTACGGGGATATCCAATACTCATTATTCAACGGGTTCACGGTTATATTTGTAAATATCAAGTATAAATGTTATAACCGTACGTGTTTAAGAATTATCTATCTTGTTTATCATCACCTAAAATTCGATTTTTAACTTAAACCCAAATGCAACTTTATATATTGAATATCCAACTACAATTCTAACAGTTGCCTATATTCATAATTTCTAGTTTCGAACAACTTTATAAGTATTACTCATTAAAAATTTAAATAATCTAATATATTGCTATAACTGAAAGAAGGGGTAACATCCCGCCAACAAAAGAGCCTGAGGCAAATGATACAAACCACCGCACCATGGGAAAGGAATCTGAAACAAGGTATGAGGTTTATCATATTAAGACAAGGTAAAAAAGCTGGTCCAAATAGAACAACATTATGATCGTACCTGAGCTTGTTAGGGCCCCATATTTCCCAACAAGATGGTCCAAGTCACTATTCACAATTGGTTTCCTTAAAAAAATGGTGACCACAAATCAGTATCTTGAAAAGGAAGGACCTGAGGGTGACCAAAGTGTTGTGTTAAACTCTTAATAAAAATTTAAGACTATTAATAGATCTTTATTGAACCTTGTACGGATTCTCATGTCGAAGGGTTGTCACAAAAAGTCCCCTCTCTCTACGGCGATACTGGTTGATGTAGGGATGAGCTCGGTACCGTCCGGTACCGAACCGGTACCGAAAATCCTCAAAAGTTGGTACCGAAAGAACCGGTAGCGACACAATCAATCATAAAAAATAGGGGTAAATTGAATATTATCGTGAAACAAGAAAACCAAGTCTGAACAATAACAAAACCAAAGTCACAAATAAATAGAATAATATATATCAATAAATCGTACCCAGTAAATCCCACAAATAGCAAAGCTATTAGTAGGGTTTAGGGAGGGTGAGATGTAGGCACACCTTACCGGCCTCTATCCATAAGGATAGAGAGGCTGCTTCCAGAAAGACCCGAGTACCAAAGACAAATAGTAGACAAGCGAGAAACTAAAAAAAGTCTAGAAACTTGGAGTTACTAAATAACAAAAGAAGTGTTTGAAAGGTAACATAGTGAAATAGAACAGAAATTTTAAATCACAAGACTCCTCCGTAAGCGTATATGAAAAAGAAAAAAAAATCCACCTAGACCATAAGGAAAAGCAAGCCTCTACCCCACTGATTAGACCTAAAGAACCTACTACTAAAAGCCCTTAACCTTAATCCTGTATCTACATAAACCTTTATCTTTCTATCATTTTCAACCGTTTTGTTAACGTAGCGAAATCCATCGCTTCTACACAACCAAACCTTTATCTTTCTATCATTTTGACCCGTTTGGTTAACTTAGCGAAATCCATCGCTTTTATACAACCAAACTTTTCATAGATTCGTTATTTGACCCGTTTGAATGTTTTAGTGATATCCACCACTTTCGAACATTCAAACTTATTGTTAGTTTATTATTTAGATCCCCGGTTCATTCTTACGAAATACATCGCATATGTACAAATCGAATTTTACAACTAATTTATAATAATCGATCGTATGTTAATACAATTTAAATAAAGAAATTCTACAAAGCATGAAGCTACGTCCTCAAAGCTTCCATTTTAAGCGTGTGTCCGTGCTGGCTTGAGCTCCCAAAATCTCACTTGAGTTGCCTATATAGCACAACCCATCTTATTATTAGGAATTCCTTAGCTCATTTCATGACATATAAACTTGTCATAACTAAGTTGCAATATTTTATCATTGTTTTCAAACGTCTAGCTTTCATTTAAGCATTTCCTCAAACACCTTATGGGCATTGATCTCACACTACTATTAATAAGGTTATTAAACAACCTAAAACCATGTATTCATAATTTACCAATTCAATATGGTCAATATGCGTAACTTAGCACTTAGAATTCAATTCATCATCAAACAATTTCATGATTTACCCATCAAACTTTCTCATGTTCATGTCATTACTAAAACCCATTTTCTTTTACATATGAGTGATTACCCTAACACATGACTCTTGTTAAAGTATCCACAATTTAAGTTAGGATTTAAGCCCTTGGTCTTTATTTCACCTTATTTAGGCCATACTAACATCAATTTCACAAGAACCCAATTCCACCAAGTTCTTCCCTATAATCCTTATAACCCAAAACGAAAATTTCAACATACCTTATATTAGTTACGATTAGATGAATGTTAATCTCTAATCATGCACGAACTTAGACCTCAACTTGATGTTCAATTTGATGACTAGGGTTCATAGAAGGGTTTCTCCTTCTTTTTGCTCTGTTTTTGGGCATGTTTGGCAAAGCTTATTTTAACAACTTATTGACTTATTTACTTTTTGAAAAGTTAAAAGGTGTTTGGGTTAGCTTATTATGTGAGGGGAAAAGTAAATAAGTCACTCCATCCTGACTTATTTACTTTTCCAAAAAGTCAATAGGTTATAAGTTGCTCCAAAATAAGCTTAGCCAAACATGCCCTTAGTCGACTCAGATACACACACACAAGTGTGTGTTTGATTTTTAAAATTTTCTTTTAATAAAACTAGTGTACCCATTTGACCATTTTAGCCCCTTATGTTCATTTTGTCACAAAAGGGCCATAATTCATGATTTTATTATTTAGCAACTTATTATTAACAAGGTTAAATGTTCCTAGTTATGTCTCATGAGGATATAACCAGCATATGTATATATATATATATATATATATAGGGTAGGGTTCATGCGAGAACCACATTTATTGCGAGATCCGTGAGAACCAACGTGAACATAACAAAATAAACCCACTACACCACCAAAAACCTAACCCCCCCCCCCCACCCCACCAAGCTAAATGCTAAAAAGCTAAACTCCCCCAAAAACCTAAAAAAAGATAACCCCCACCCCAAAAAAAAAAACCTAACCCCCCCCCCCCCAAACCTAAATGCTAAAAACTAAACCCAAAAAAACTTAAAAAATCTAAAACACACAAAAATTATTTTTTAATATTTTTTTATGTTTAAATCGTTACTTTTAGTAACGAAAAGTAGCGATTTAAACATAAAAAATTGTGTTTTTTAGATTTTTTAGGTATTTTTTGTTATTTTCACATTGGTTCTTGCGGTTCTCGCAATAAAGGGTAGTTACTAACGGATCCTTCCCCTATATATATATATATATATATATTTGTGGTGCTACATGAACCGAGAGAAACCCATGCCCATGTGCAAGGGCATCTCACCTAAGGACATGTTAGGATGGATGGTAAGGGTCTCCAAGAGTATCGAAGGGCTTGATCACCAAGGGTCCATAGTCTAATAATTAAAATGAGATATATCTTATAAAAAAGATAATGTTATAAACCATGAAATTTGGTATTTGATTGTAAGGCTGGTAACTATGGATTAACGCTCATGTCATGTGGTAAGGGGCTTGGTGTGGAAAGACGGGTCACACCGTCGAAAGGGTGGGGATGAGGGTCTGGTGTGGCATGGGGGAGGAAAAGCATGGAAGAGTAATTGTGGTGGTGGGCCCATGTGAAACAGCTATATTGTAACTTTTTTCCATTTTTCTTTTATCTATATATAAACACATATAATATCACATACTTTAAAAAAACTCACCGCACTCAAATCCAATTCTTACAAGAAGAGGTTGGAGTGAAGAAAAAGACATTCCAGCAGTCGCGGCTTGAATTAATGTTTCCGAGAACGTGCCACCACGATATATAAACAAATAAATAAAGGAATACATAAATAAATATATAAATCATATATAAAAATAAGAAATAAATAAATGGGAAATGATTGAAAAATGACTATGGTGGGGTGATGTGGAATGAAAGGAAGTCAAACCATACTAGGTGTTACTAAAAGAAAGTGAAGGTATATAAATGATATATAAAAATAAGAAATAAATGAACGGGCAATGATTGAAAAATGATTGGGGTGGGGTGATGTGGACTGAAAGGAGGTCAAATCATAGCAGGTGTTACTAAAAGAAAGTGAAGAAAATTGGGTGGTAACGTGTCAGTGAGTGAGGTGACAATTACTTTATAACATTATAGTGATATGAAATGAAAGGACGTAAGCCCATTGTACATAACCTAATTTTGCATCATATATGTATTGTGTATTTGTTTTGCGTTACTCACCAGATTTGTAGGTATATGATATATGAGGCATACCTAGGTTTGTTGGTACGTACGTTGATATCATGCATACCAATTTATAATTATATATGGTTAACAATTATACGTTGGGTTTATCATTGCATAAAATCTAAATATTTAATTAAACCCCAAAACGAATTTTAAATATTAAATACTCAGTTACAATTAACTCCATATGAATTTGTAAATATGGTTTGTCTCACAAATTTATATTCTACTACAGTACCGTCTCAGGCACATGGTACTACTCTTTATCGCTTAGCTTGTTTTGATAAGTGAGTGATTGGTGTTTGATTATGGTTTCTTGGATATTTCAAATTTTGCTCCATGTGTTGACTCATACCTTCCTATTCTAATAACTATACATATGAAAATATGAAAAGTGTAAAATACAATATCACTTAACGTATAATATGTACGAGATGAAATTATAACAAGCTTAATTAGGTTTATAACATGTGTGATTAAGGTTTTGAGTTTTATAATGTGTGTAATTTTATCTCGTACATATGGTACGTTAACGAATATTGTACGTTAACGAATATTGTACGTTAACGAATATTGTATATTGTACGTTAACTCATATATATATATACACACACACATAGGGATGACATAAAATGAGAACCATACTGATGCAGGCCCAAGTGTGGAGGAACAGGCTATTTTGTATTTGGAGGCCCAAGACCGCGTAACAAAAGGGGCTTCACTAAAATGGCTCTAACTTGGGCTATGGGGGTCCGTTTAGGGCGTGTGACCGACTGAAAAAACGCTTATTTCTATTACTTATTTGCATTTTTATGTTTTTTGGACTATTTTGGGCATTTTGTTTTAGGCCGTGTGTTTGGCCCATTATCTTTTTTAGGCCCATTTCGAATTTCGGTTTCTATTTATATGTCCCTCTAGTAATATGAATGATGGGACTTGAATTTTGACATAATTGATTTTTCACTTCAAATTCCGTGCCTTTTGGGTGGAATCTTGGGGGTTGGGGAAGAACACACGGGTATTCTTAAAATCAACGTGTTTGATCTTCGTTTCCGTATCACGCGCTACATCACATACTTAGATGAGAAAACTATAGGAACCATTTTCCACCTTAGATTTTTCTACAATGTGTGGTTGAGATTGAATTTTTATAAATATGTATCATATGTTGTTTGATTTTTGTGAAAAGTATTAATTTTCTTGAGAAAAGTGTTATTTGCTAATTTAGTTAAAGGGCTATTAATTATTAACAAGAAACATGTCAGGAGTATTTTAATTGCTTTTAACTCTACATTCAAACCATCAAATCTTTTTACTGTTTTTATCTATTTTTTCTTTAAATGTAAAAAAAAAACATCTTCTTTATTACATTTTTAAACAAATGTAAAAAAGAATTGAAAACAGACCAATTTATAACATCCCAAGCTTCTCTATTTTTTTTTATGTTTGATGGTTTACGTCGGCGTGAATGGTTACGTTTTATGTTTGACCAAAATAACCCGACCTTTTTATTTTAATATTTCTCATATTACATTTTTTACGTTTGATGTTTTACGCGGGCGTTTTTTTACGTTAGATGATTTACGTCGGCACGTAAGGTGCCTCCCTTCTAAAAACTGACACCAACCATAATTTCTTTTACACAACAAAATAAAAAAAATAAAAACGTACATAAAAACTATTTTATGTGTTACGTTTTTTAACGCAAATTGTTGAATGATTTTTTACGCGCGTTGTCTTTGTCGAACGCAGATGTTTTTGTTTATTTTTTTTACATAGTGAGTATTGCGTAAAAAGTTTTTTATGCACATTGTCAAACATTTTTTTTACGCACGTTGTCAAAAAGTCCATACCTTGATTTATTTGCACACATAAGAAATCAATAAAACCCCCGCTTGTCGAAAGGTTTTTTTAACGCACATTGTCGAATGTTTTTTTTACGTATGGTGTCAAATGGTTTTTAAGTATGATGTCGAATTTTTTTTTACGCACATTATCTTTGACTAACGTAACAAGAACATTTTTACATATGCAAACACATTCAAAAAAAAAAGTTACATTTGAAATTGACAAAACCACCATCGGCGCCGTCACCATCGCCGTGCCACTACCATCTCCGTCACAGAACCCCCGCCGCCGTCTACATCATCACCTTCCACTGTCTTCAACACCGTCGCCGCCGTTTACATCACCCCAAGCATTCGTCTTGCCGGGATCCGTTCCTCAATCCGCCACCATCACTGGCGACCCCACCCCTTTCCGTCTTCCACGGTGGTTCCACCGCCTTCGAACCCCATAACCATCTCGATCTAAGTCTAACTTCTGGGAATTTTCTTTTGGATATCGATTTGCTTTTTGTGGATATTGAATATGTTGCATCAAGCATTTTTTTGGATCTCCATTTGCTTTTTTTTAATGTAAAATTAGAGAAAGATAAATATTCTAATATAAAAGAAAGAAAGAGAGAGAGAGAGAGAAAGAAAGAAAGAAAATTGATGTGACTTTTAAAAAGAAGAGATAGAAATGAAGTTACATCGAGAGTAAAAGACTACATTGCCCTTTTAATTTATTTTGAATATAGATGATGTGTTAAAATCTTATTGGATTATAGAGATAGAAATGAAGTTACATCGAGAGTAAAAGATTACGTTGCCCTTTTAATTTAATTTGAATATAGATGATGTGTTAAAATCTTATTGGATTATAGAAGTTCTCATGTTTCTTACAACTAGTAGTGACTCTTCCTTGAACCGAGTCCTAAATACATTTATCTCAAGTTTATTATAACTTCAAAAGTTTTATTCATTAAAAACATTGAGACTAAAACATGTAGATATAACTAAAACATGATGGTGCCCCAAACCCGAGGTCTTACTCGTTGTATTTAGACATTACAACATAGTTCATAAACAAAAAATTATAATAAATATGGAACAAAAAACATTCTGAAACGTTCACTGTCAATTACAAAGCATAAACAAAGGTCTTTAAACAAAGCACAATATAGCTAAACATTAATATGATGTGCACACTAAAAGTCAGTAAATGTTGAAAGAGTTCAAGTTTATAAAACATTTCAAAACATTAAATTATCATGACAATCTTTATATAACATACATTACCTTTAAATTTTATCACTAAGGTGACATTCACTAGAGAGTGATCACATTACCCGGCTTGTAGATCTATACAACTACTACTAACCTTGGGGGTCATTACCTAATACTTGCTGCCCCGGAAGTAATTTCCTATACCACTGCCTATACATGCACCCCCGAAGGTAACTAACTGCATATACTAGCATCCTTAAAGGTAACAACCTATACTTTCTCCACACGTGCCAGGTTCACGACTATGGACCACTTGACATACCTTGCGGTCCTGGAGGTAACTACCATGATTCATTTCTTTATCTTATCTTTTTTGTCTTTATCAATCATTATAAGTATATCAACATGTGGTTCTATTAAACTTTTCTTACTTTATCAATAACATTAATTAATTGAAAACGTTTCCTGATAATATGGTGGCTAGAACTAGAAGTAAAAAAATGTTCCTTTAAACCATTCACTTCTATATTATTGAAACTTTACTTTCCCAAGTATACACATCCCTTAAAATTGTATAAAAAACGGTCTAGTTAATTACTCACATGTGATACTATGCTTTACTTCACTATATTTCTAAATGATCCTAACATTCTACGGAAATTAAGTCAAATGTTGTCAAAGTTACATATGTGAAAAGTAAGTTATTCGCTCAAGTGTTCATGCGAAAATCCTATATTCGAAAACTATTTTCCAAGCAAAACGTGAAGCGGCAAGAGAAGTAGGGTTTCACTTGAGGTCAAGTGATAACTAAACTAAGTGAATTATATTCATGTGGAAAGCCCTACTAAACAAAATGCAATACTATCCGTTCAGAAAGCTAACAGGCGAAAAATGTAATTTCGCGTGAAAAACCACACAATAAGCATCAAGCAAGATGTACATGTTCCTTTAGAGAAACCCTAATCCTACATGAGTTGGCGACTATGAAGGTTAATATATGAAAATACATCAAGATGCCAACTTTATGCATCCAAGTGAATCGAAATAATTGTCTCTCAAGTTCTAATGCATAAAGGTTCATGTAAACTTAGTCTTTCATGTAAAACTTTACCTTTGAAACCAAGTCACACGAACCGAGCTCAAGTCAGCTTAAATTTCCCTCTTTTTTCTTGTAACTCATTTCTATTATACTTGTGGATGTTAGAATCACAACTACGAGTCTCCTCTTGTGTGAAAACCGTGATCCTAGGATCAAAGCTTGTGAAAATGGAGTTATCTCTCTCTCTCGTTGAACCACTTTCTCTCTCTAACTCCAAATGAAAAACTTGCAAATGACACTATGAGGAGGCTATGGCACTCCTTTCCTTTGGTAGGGTTTTAACAATGTTTACCAATATGCCCTTTAAGGGCCTTTATAAAGTCATGCACAATAGGCTTTTCTTATTACATATCCAATAAATTATCAAGTCGATCAATTACTTAAACTTTGGGGTGTTACAAAAGAAGAGAAGTAAGACGATAACTGTCGCAACCCCCGTTCCCTGTCTGTCCCGGGAACGGGCGGCCGCGGCCAGTTTCAGTGGTATCGGTGTTTATCCTTTTGGCAGCGGAATTTACATCAGGAACGTAGTTAGGAAACAATTTATCAGAGTAAAATACCACGCTTTTACAATTTTAAACACATGGGAAAATCCCAAGTTTCAAGTACACACATTTTTATAGGGATAAAACCCTATTTTGTTTAAATAAAACATCTTTTTATTTTAGGTAACTTTATAGCCAGTTTTTCAAGCCTTCAGTGCTGTCCAGCTGGTTTCTATTTGGCTTTCACATTTTGTTATCTGAAACGCGTTTAAAAATATTTTGTCACTGGGAAATACTGGTGAGTGAATCCTAGTTTAATCAAGTTAAGTAAATACCATTGTACAATATTGAGGACGATCGCACAATTACATTTGTTTCCATCTACTTTAGTTACCACCCACGGTACTGTCAACCCGACTTGTGGTCATGTTACTCCTCGCAAGGTAGTAAAAATTTTGTATACAAAACCCCAACATACCGACGATAATTGTAGAATACAAATACTCAATCACTCACTGTTTAATATATCATTAATTAAGTGAGGTTTTGTAAAAACAATTTGCAAAAAGGAGATTACTCATATTGCTGTCTTAGGGTTTTCCTTAAGGATTTCTTGGTGATTATCTATAATTTACACAAATTCACACGCATTAGTATAATAACCCAATATTTACATTAGTAATACCCTCCCCAAGACGGCATTCCAACGACTACGTCGGGCAGTGTAACACCTCGAAAATTTCGGGTTTAATATTAAATCGACACGTGTCATGTAAGACAAAACGCGTTGAAAACCCGGATTTAATAAAGATGTTTGGGTAGGATTTAAAGCGGCGTCATGTTAAATCGTTACCTCTGAACGACCTTATTTTGATCCCAAGACCCAATTAAATATTACACACACCTATGATGCTCTCAATTCAGTGAATTATTGTCATTGATAGGATTCAAAATGCAAGGTAGGATCCTACGAAGAAATGAATGATAAACCGTCATTTTCGGGTCTTGTTTTTGGATTGAAAGGAAACAATACTTCATGGTGGGGTTTAGAACAGTACAAAGGCATTCTTAGAGACCCTCAATTGACAAATTATTGTTCCAAAATCGTGCAAGTGGGTTATATGGTCAAAACTTCAACAAACAACAACAAACAAAAATTTTGATCAGCGAAGGCGTCGCGTGACGCGACGGCCCCTCGCGCGACGCGAGGGGTGCCCAGCGACAGCAGACCTGCTGTTGGCTGTTGGGTGCGAATGTGACCTCCTTGGCCGGTTTTTCTTGCACATACATGGCCCCTAGACATCCCTACACACTAATTACAAGTGTTGATCAATTGTGGATGGCCCTAGACTTGGTTGTCACTTGCTTGTGGTGCTTGATTCTTGTATATAAAGACCCTTCATGTCACAACATTTTCCACACATCATATTCAAGCAATCTGAGCATTGGAGGAGCTTACAATCTGATTGAAGGCCTTCCTAATCATTCATTAACCATCTAGTAAGTCTCTAATCCCTTCTAAATTAATTCTAGCTTAGTAATTAGCTTAAAAGTCAAACCGACGTAACTACGGTTTGACTTCGCGATTAATTAGCGATAGCTCAGTCGTGTGTCGAATTAAAAGTACCATTAGATAGGTAATTATATGGGTATTAAACCCTTATAAGGGCAAGTACCAAATCCAGACCTAACTAGGTCGTTTGTCGGGTCAAACGTTGACCGAAAAAAGTCAACAGAATTACAAAATGCGATTTAATGCACGACTAGCAATCCGCGAGGCGTGCAACCTGTTTTAAACTTAATATAACTTGGTAATAAGTGTAAAAACTTGTCTACGCTTGCCCGACTCGACAAATTTCTGTTTAAACCCGGTTCGGAACCGAAAGACGCAAGACTTTGACTTTTGCGTTGACTTCGGTTCTGACCCGTTTTAATTTGAATTAGACATGCCTTAAAGTCTCATTAGGGTTGGGTTACATGCTAGTATAAGTCTCTGTACTTGTTTCATTGATTATCCGATGCATGCGCACGTTTCCGTTAATCGCTTAAATTGGACCATAATGCCCTTATGACCCTACAACGAGAATTTTGAAAATGTGGAAGTACTATAATCTTAGTTACTGATTATTAAACATGCACGTAAATTTTCACGTCAATCGGAGGTCTAGATTATGAGATATGCGCATTAGCGTAAATATTAAGCTTTTTATTAATTAAACGGCGCGATTAGCGCATAGCCTATCTAAACCCGATTTTCGGTACCAAAACTTTTACCCACTGATGTTAAATAATATTTGGGGATTTTTGAAGATTTTTAATTATTTTTAAACTGATCTTAAGCTAGGCTTATCGCATTGATTCGGTTAATACCGAATATGCCCTTTTAGGCTATAAAACGAGTTTTACGAATCCGTTTGATTCCAATCCAATGGCCACTGATCTAAAATAATAAATATAGGATTTTGAGCCTGTTTTACTGATCAGAAAACTCAGATTGGTATTTTATCCCGTACGTCGCTTAAAACGGCTTTATACGCGTATTAAACGCGTAGTTTGGTATTAAAACCATTTTGACACGTAAGACTTAATACCAATAGACATAACCTGTTAAATTAAGATATTTTTCTGATTTAATCAGACCCATACCTCAGAAGTATTATAAGTCTCTTTTATAACCTTTAAAATGACCAAAATACCCCTACGGGGCATAATTAGGGAATAAACTCGTTACGGGCATTATGGAAGATATCATAATGATATCACAACATATTTGAAGCGTATTAACTTAGGAAACCTGTTCACGACCCTTTCGGTTACCCGTTATGCATTTTACGCGTTCGGTTCGGTTTATGTAAATAGTTTGCATAAACTAGCCGAAACGGGTCAAACGATATCATTTTCATCTCAAAATCCAGAATGTGAGTAGTAAACCCATGTTAAACAAGTCTTCAAACTTGTCGGGTCTAAATCACATTCTATCCGGTCTTCGCTTAATCGTGCGTACGAACCGCATCTTTGAAACTAGCCGGTCTAAGCTTAAGCATAATTAAAGACCCGCTAGGATTCTAATAGGTTATATTTAACCTTCGTTCCAGATTAGGAGAAACAGTAAAAGCTACCTGCTATTTGATTATTGTGACTATACTTTGCATCAAGGTAAATACTTTTAACTTATTTTCCCTATACGGGCTTGGGTTACGGTACATAGCGTACCGCTTGATCGGGCATCAAATCTTCCACGCTTAGTGGTTAATTGAATAATTTGATCGGCTCGTTTTAAACAGATGTGTTTACTTTACAGCCTTTGGGGGGTTAATGACCATGTCCCGGATATCCTCGGCATTATCTTACGAGATTGCCACGACCTGAGCACGGGGTGTAGGCGTACTCCCGTGTATAACTCACTTACAGTGGTGTGTCTATTGATCTTTAACCCGGATACGTCCGGGCTACTGAACGCATAAGTAACATGTAAATCGTTAACAAGATTATCATATAAAATAATTCTCCCAAGTTAAACAAAATGTTTATGCCATGTGCATCCAAACAAATTTTCAATCATCTTATAAAATGAGTCAGTTGAATGTATTTACCAGTGTAAACTGACGTATTTTCCCAAAAAGATTAAACGCAGGTACTAGGCGAAATAGGCTGGGAGTCTCCTAAGCATCACTAGAAGTCTCGCAAACTTAAGATGCCGATGTCTGTTGAACCATAAACAATATTTTTATTATTCGATCCTACTGTGGATAAACACCGGATAATTGTGACTTTGTTTACAATAAATAAATTCGGTTGTATCTTATTTAAATTTGCTTCCGCTGTGCATTATTATATTGTGTTGTTTGACTATTACGTTGCCAACCACGTCACGATACTCCCCCACCGGGCCCACCGGTGACACGTGGAAATCGGGGTGTGACAGGTTGGTATCAGAGCCAACACTGAGTGAATTAAACACTAGCCTTTTTTGTTTAATCTCAGTTACACAATTGCACATATCTAAACTTTCGAGTCTAGACTTATAACATAGGACAAATTCCACTTTTTCGGGTTTTTGTTTTGTCCTTTAAAATTTTATATTTTGCTATTGTTATCTCATGCTTTATTGACAGGAATAACAAAATGCCGCCAAGATTTTTACGTATGCGAGGACGAGGAGGAAAGGGGCCGACCACCGCCCCCAACGACCATGAAGCTGGGCCATCCAATACACGAGGTCCTATCACCGCCGAGAGTGATGGTACTCAACGGAACCAGAGAGGTCTATTTCAACCGGCAAGACGGTCGACTTCGAACAGCTCGACGACTCCCGCCCAGGACTCCTACGGGCCACAATCAGAAAATGAGCCTAGAGACCCCCACCATTCGCACATACCGTTACAGCGATCTATGTCGCACCGCCCTTTTGGAGACCCCACTCCAATCTTTCAAGGCCAGTTTAACCCGGCGGATTATATACAAGAACCAGTGGGTTTTAACCCATTGGGGCCGGAGGACCATTTTTCTGGAGGAAACGATATGGATGAGGAAGACGACCCAGAAGAACCCGCATCAGGAACTCCCAACCACCCAATCGAGGTCTCGGATAGTTCCATTTATCACGGGCCACCCTATAATGGTCCAGATAGCTTCCAGGCTATCTTTACTCGGCACGAATGGTATTATACACCTTCTCACCATTCGTCGCCGCATGAGCAGCCGCAGCCTCACTATTCTCCGCCGCATGAGCAGCAGCAGCAGCATCATCAAGATTCCTCTGGGAATCACCAGTTTGAGGCAGTTACGCCACCGCCTCCACCGCCACCAGTTCAGCCGGCGCCTCCACAGCCGCAAAGACATAGGAGATCCGGAGCCCGGATGTCCACACGAAGAGAAGAGTTTCACTTTAACTCTCCTCTACAATCAAGTGGCAGAAATTATCAGCCGCTTCCAGAAGTTCCACAGATGGGTGGACCATCAAACCCCTTCGCGCAGCAACCGCCACCAATGGGTTTCGATAATCAGATACCAGCATACACGGGTCCTTCGATGTATAACCCGTTTGAGCTACCAACCCACACTAACCCCGGTTACGCTGAAGCCGACCCATACCTGGTAGCTGCTAATTACAACGCTCTTAACCCTGAAGGACCGTATGGGGGTCCTTGGGGAGTAGGGTACCCAGTCCAGGGGTACCAGATGCCTACACAACCCCCGTTTTACCAACAACCCCCGCCGTCTCTACAAATGTCGCCACCACTGCATCAGGAGATCCTGCAAAGTATTAGAGAGGTGCGACATGAGGCACGGGAAGATCGACGGCGCAACCAGGGAATGTTCAAGACCTTGACGAACCTAATCAAGGGAAAGAGCAAAAAGGATCAGTAAATCCTTTATGTGTATATGTCTACTTTAAAATTAAGTCCCTGCGTGGACATTTATGTGTGTATGTTTGTTGTGTGTATTGACCCCTACGTGGGTCTATCTTTCCATAAACCCCTACGAGGGTATGTTGTATGTGTAGTCCCTACGTGGACTTATGTTTGTTTAAGTCCCTACGTGGACAATTGTTAGTGTGTTAACCCCTACGCGGGCATGTCTTCTGTAAGACCCCTGCGTGGGCATGTTGTTATGTTGTAGCTCCTACGTGGGCAAATTTCATGTGTGAAAGACCCGTTTAGGGCGATATGTAATGTTGTTATAAATTATTGGAGTGTTGTTTTATAAATTTCATGTTTGCCATTTGTGCATATATAATAATTATAAATGAAATAAATAAATTAAAATCATTCCTTTTAATCTGCCTAAGTAATTATTTAATTAAGAATCTTAAAGTGTGGAACCTAGCCTCGTGTCAAATATAAGACCGGGCCAAAATGGTAATACCGGGTTAAAAGATTCAAATTCTTGTTAACATCTTAAAACATGTTAACACTCCTGGCAGAAGTGATTCGTTAAAAATCACATGTCATTTTTTTTAAAAAATGAATAAGGATTCTTTAGAAGTTTCCTAATCCAGTATAATGATCTCTGAATCCTGGATTTACATCATCAATTAAGGTGATCATATTCAACCATACGTGGTAAAATAGCGCCTACGGGCCATGCTCATTTCTATATAAGCCAAAAGACGGTGGTAGCTAGGACTCCCTGTCTAATAAAGGTAATGAACTAGGTTCAAACCTTAAAAGTCTTGATTCTCAGAAATCATAGTATATTAAATTGTCCATGTGACCAAGCCTTATGTGCTAATATATATATTGTTATTGTTATATGTTTAGGATAAATTTAAATTGAAATCCTAAATTAATACGATTAATGAGTTAACCAAGAAGGGTCTCTGTTACCATGGTTAACGAGTTACCCTAAGGGGGTAATTCTATAATAAACTTTCAAATAAAATATTGTTCTTGTTTCTGTAACAGTTCAATACGAATGGCAAATTCTAATGAAGTCAATAGCCCTACTGCGGCGCCAAATGAAAACGCCCAGATTACATTGACGGGCGCCGAACTAAAAGCTATCATTGATGGTGCTGTCACTCAAGCCTTGGATAGGCAATATGAAGAATACAGTGGTACCAGGAGTAGGACCCACTCCGTATCACACTCAAAGCCAAGAACACATTCTGAGGCTCATAACAAGCCTCCTCCCAAGAGGAACGGACCAAAGAAAGACGGTGATGACCGTCAGTCCACCAACAATCAAAGTGACCCATCCCAGCACTTGGTACTGCATCAAGGACCCCGTAACAAGGGTTGCACTTACAAATACTTCGTGTCTTGCAAGCCCCGGGATTTTACAGGGGAAAAGGGGGCCGTTGATTGCATGACGTGGCTGGATGAAATGGACACAGTGGTGGACATAAGCGGGTGCGCTGAACGGGATATAGTGAAGTTTGTGTCACAGTCCTTCAAAGGTGAAGCATTGGTCTGGTGGAGATCTCTGATGGAGGCCTCCGGAAAGATCCCGTTGTATAGCATGACGTGGGATCAATTCATTGCCTTGATCAAAGACAATTACTGCCCTCAACACGAGGTGGAAAAGATTGAATATGACTTTCTGTCATTGGTAATGAAGAACCTCGACTGCCAAGCTTACCTGACAAGCTTCAATACGCTGTCCAGGTTGGTTCCCTACCTGGTAACCCCCGAGCCAAAGAGGATCGCTCGTTTTATTGGCGGGTTGGAACCCGAGATCAAGGCCAGTGTTAAAGCTTCTCGGCCAGTTACCTTCAGGTCTGTAACTGACCTTTCCTTATCCCTCACACTTGATGCGGTCCGTCAGAGATCGCTGAGGAATAAGGATACTGAGAAGAGGAAGCGAGAAGATGATGGTTCGCGTAGGTCGAACAAGAAACACCGTGGGAACGGTGATCGAAAGAAGGGATCGGAGTCGAAGAAAGATGGGCATCGTTCTGATGAGAAGCCCACGTGCAAAACTTGCAAGAAAAAGCACTTTGGAAAGTGCAGATTTGGATCAAACTCGAATAACGAGTCAAGGTCTTTTGCTTGTGGTTTGTGCAAATCCAAGGAACACAAAACCTTGGATTGCAAGAAGATGAAAGATGCGACGTGCTATCGTTGCAATGAGAAGGGCCACATAAAGACTAACTGCCCCAAGAATAACAAGAAGCCTGAGGAGGCTAAGAAGACTAACGCCAGAGTCTTCAGGATGGATGCGCAGGAGGCTGTGCAAGATGATAACGTCATAACAGGCCCAAATCGTCTGTAAACAGAAACAGGTAGTAATAAAGACTCCGTCTGGTGAGTCACTTACCATTCGGGGAGATACCCAGTACGGACTGCCTGAGCAGGTGACTATGCTCAAGGCTTCCAAGTGTTTGAAGAGGGGATGTGTCATTTACATGGCGCAAGTGATTTTGGAGGAACCTAAACCGAAGTTAGAAGACATCCCTGTCATTTCTGAATACCCAGGAGTGTTTCCTGAAGATCTACCTGGCCTACCACCAGATAGACAAGTCGAATTCAGGATCGATATCATTCCCGGAGCGGCACCAGTTGCCAGAGCACCATACAGATTGGCACCCACCGAAATGAAGGAGTTGCGGACGCAGCTAGATGAACTGCTGGCTAAGGGTTTCATTCGACCTAGTTCATCTCCTTGGGGAGCGCCAATCCTGTTTGTCAAGAAGAAGGATGGATCGATGCGTCTATGCATCGACTATCGCGAGCTTAACAAGGTCACGATCAAGAATAGGTATCCATTGCCCAGAATCGACGATTTGTTCGATCAGCTTCAAGGGGCAAGTTACTTCTCAAAGATTGATTTGAGGTCTGGATACCATCAGTTGAAGGTTAAGGATGAAGACGTTCACAAGACTGCATTTAGGACTCGTTACGGTCACTACGAGTTTCTAGTGATGCCTTTTGGGCTCACCAATGCACCGGCTGCGTTCATGGATCTCATGAATCGCGTTTGCAAGCCGCACTTAGATAAATTCGTCATCGTTTTCATCGACGACATTCTCATTTATTCTAAGAACAAAGCTGACCACGAGAAACATCTTCGATGTATTCTCAAACTTCTGCATAAGGAAAAGCTCTATGCCAAATTCTCCAAATGTGAATTTTGGCTTAGGGAAGTCCAATTTCTTGGACATGTGGTCAGTGAGTGTGGTATCCAGGTGGATCCCGCTAAGGTTGAAGCAGTAATGAACTGGCAAGAGCCAAAGACGCCAACAGAAATCCGTAGCTTCCTAGGGTTGGCAGGATATTACAGGCGCTTCATTGAAAATTTTTCAAGGATTGCTGCACCCCTAACTTCCCTGACCAAGAAGAAAGTAAAGTTCGTTTGGGGTCCTAAGCAGCAAGAGTCCTTCGATGTTTTGAAACAAAGGTTGAGCAACGCTCCTGTGCTTACCTTACCGGAAGGCGCTGAAGAATTTGTAGTTTATTGTGATGCATCACACACTGGCATGGGGTGTGTGCTTATGCAGAAAGGCAAGGTGATTGCCTATGCATCACGGCAGTTAAAGGTGCACGAAAAGAATTACACCACCCATGACTTGGAATTGGGTGCCGTTGTGTTCGCACTAAAACTGTGGAGGCATTATCTTTATGGAATCAAGTTTGTGATCTTTTCTGATCACAAGAGCCTCCAGCATCTGTTTAACCAGAAAGAATTAAACATGAGGCAACGCCGTTGGATGGAAACTTTGAATGATTATGATTGTGAAATCAAATACCATCCCGGCAAAGCGAATGTAGTCGCTGATGCCTTGAGCAGAAAGGAAAGGGTTAAACCCATACGAATTAACGCCAAGCGTATGGAGATAAAGAACAGTTTGATAGAAAGGGTGTTAGCTGCACAGAAGGAAGCTGTGTTGGAAGCTAACTATCCTAATGAAAAGTTAGGAGTAACTGAGGAGCAGTTAACTCTTAGCAAGGACGGAATTTTACGGTTAAACGGACGAATATGGGTTCCAATTTTTGGAGGACTTCGTGATATCATCCTCCAAGAAGCCCATAGTTCCAAATACTCCGTTCATCCTGGAGCTGACAAGATGTACCAGGATTTAAAGGCAAATTATTGGTGGATAGGCTTGAAAAAGTCTGTGGCCGCCCATGTAGCAAAATGCTTGACATGTGCGCAAGTCAAAGCCGAGCATCAGAAACCGTCAGGTTTGCTACAACAGCCTGAACTTCCTACGTGGAAGTGGGAAATGGTAACTATGGATTTTATTACCAAGTTACCCAAGACAAGAAAAGGCAATGATACGATATGGGTTATAGTTGACCGACTGACTAAGTCAGCTCATTTCTTACCCATCAAGGAGACTTATAGCTCCGATATGTTAGCCCAGTTATACGTTGACAAGATTGTAGCCCTACACGGCATACCTGTAGCTATTATCTCTGACCGGGATACTAGGTACACGTCACACTTTTGGAAGAGTTTCCAGCAATCTTTGGGTACGCGTTTGAACTTTAGTACGGCTTACCATCCTCAGACAGACGGTCAGAGTGAGCGTACTATTCAAACGTTGGAAGACATGCTACGCGCATGTGCGATCGATTTGGGAGGTAGCTGGGATAAGAACCTACCATTGATCGAATTCTCCTACAACAATAGCTACCATACCAGCATAAAGGCTGCGCCTTTTGAGGCATTATACGGTAGAAAATGTAGATCGCCAGTTTGTTGGGCGGAAGTTGGAGAAGTCCAGTTATCAGGACCAGAGATCGTGTTCGAAACGACGGACAAGATTGTCCAGATTCGTAACAATCTCCAAGCTGCTCGGAATAGGCAGAAGAGTTACGCGGATCCAAGTCGTAAGGACTTTCACTTCGAAGTAGGTGACAAAGTCCTACTTAAAGTGTCACCCTGGAAGGGGGTGATGCGATTTGGTAAGAAAGGCAAACTAAGCCCGAGATACATAGGACCTTTCGAGGTTATCGAACGTGTCGGGTCAGTTGCCTACAAGTTGAACTTACCAGAAGAGCTCAGTGGAATTCACAATGTGTTCCACATTTGCAATCTAAAGAAGTGTTCCGCTGATGATTCACATGTCATGCCACATACAGATGTGCAAATAGATAAGAGCTTAACGTTTGTAGAAAAACCTTTGTCAATTGAAGATCGACAGGTAAGGAAGCTTCGAAGAAAGCACATACCTTTCGTAAAGGTCAAATGGGATGCCCGAAGAGGTCCCGAGTATACGTGGGAATTGGAATCCACCATGAAAGAAAAGTACCCTTACTTGTTTCAGTAAATCTCGGGTCGAGATTTATTTTAAGGGGCTGAGGATGTAACACCTCGAAAATTTCGGGTTTAATATTAAATCGACACGTGTCATGTAAGACAAAACGCGTTGAAAACCCGGATTTAATAAAGATGTTTGGGTAGGATTTAAAGCGGCGTCATGTTAAATCGTTACCTCTGAACGACCTTATTTTGATCCCAAGACCCAATTAAATATTACACACACCTATGATGCTCTCAATTCAGTGAATTATTGTCATTGATAGGATTCAAAATGCAAGGTAGGATCCTACGAAGAAATGAATGATAAACCGTCATTTTCGGGTCTTGTTTTTGGATTGAAAGGAAACAATACTTCATGGTGGGGTTTAGAACAGTACAAAGGCATTCTTAGAGACCCTCAATTGACAAATTATTGTTCCAAAATCGTGCAAGTGGGTTATATGGTCAAAACTTCAACAAACAACAACAAACAAAAATTTTGATCAGCGAAGGCGTCGCGTGACGCGACGGCCCCTCGCGCGACGCGAGGGGTGCCCAGCGACAGCAGACCTGCTGTTGGCTGTTGGGTGCGAATGTGACCTCCTTGGCCGGTTTTTCTTGCACATACATGGCCCCTAGACATCCCTACACACTAATTACAAGTGTTGATCAATTGTGGATGGCCCTAGACTTGGTTGTCACTTGCTTGTGGTGCTTGATTCTTGTATATAAAGACCCTTCATGTCACAACATTTTCCACACATCATATTCAAGCAATCTGAGCATTGGAGGAGCTTACAATCTGATTGAAGGCCTTCCTAATCATTCATTAACCATCTAGTAAGTCTCTAATCCCTTCTAAATTAATTCTAGCTTAGTAATTAGCTTAAAAGTCAAACCGATGTAACTACGGTTTGACTTCGCGATTAATTAGCGATAGCTCAGTCGTGTGTCGAATTAAAAGTACCATTAGATAGGTAATTATATGGGTATTAAACCCTTATAAGGGCAAGTACCAAATCCAGACCTAACTAGGTCGTTTGTCGGGTCAAACGTTGACCGAAAAAAGTCAACAGAATTACAAAATGCGATTTAATGCACGACTAGCAATCCGCGAGGCGTGCAACCTGTTTTAAACTTAATATAACTTGGTAATAAGTGTAAAAACTTGTCTACGCTTGCCCGACTCGACAAATTTCTGTTTAAACCCGGTTCGGAACCGAAAGACGCAAGACTTTGACTTTTGCGTTGACTTCGGTTCTGACCCGTTTTAATTTGAATTAGACATGCCTTAAAGTCTCATTAGGGTTGGGTTACATGCTAGTATAAGTCTCTGTACTTGTTTCATTGATTATCCGATGCATGCGCACGTTTCCGTTAATCGCTTAAATTGGACCATAATGCCCTTATGACCCTACAACGAGAATTTTGAAAATGTGGAAGTACTATAATCTTAGTTACTGATTATTAAACATGCACGTAAATTTTCACGTCAATCGGAGGTCTAGATTATGAGATATGCGCATTAGCGTAAATATTAAGCTTTTTATTAATTAAACGGCGCGATTAGCGCATAGCCTATCTAAACCCGATTTTCGGTACCAAAACTTTTACCCACTGATGTTAAATAATATTTGGGGATTTTTGAAGATTTTTAATTATTTTTAAACTGATCTTAAGCTAGGCTTATCGCATTGATTCGGTTAATACCGAATATGCCCTTTTAGGCTATAAAACGAGTTTTACGAATCCGTTTGATTCCAATCCAATGGCCACTGATCTAAAATAATAAATATAGGATTTTGAGCCTGTTTTACTGATCAGAAAACTCAGATTGGTATTTTAACCCGTACGTCGCTTAAAACGGCTTTATACGCGTATTAAACGCGTAGTTTGGTATTAAAACCATTTTGACACGTAAGACTTAATACCAATAGACATAACCTGTTAAATTAAGATATTTTTCTGATTTAATCAGACCCATACCTCAGAAGTATTATAAGTCTCTTTTATAACCTTTAAAATGACCAAAATACCCCTACGGGGCATAATTAGGGAATAAACTCGTTACGGGCATTATGGAAGATATCATAATGATATCACAACATATTTGAAGCGTATTAACTTAGGAAACCTGTTCACGACCCTTTCGGTTACCCGTTATGCATTTTACGCGTTCGGTTCGGTTTATGTAAATAGTTTGCATAAACTAGCCGAAACGGGTCAAACGATATCATTTTCATCTCAAAATACAGAATGTGAGTAGTAAACCCATGTTAAACAAGTCTTCAAACTTGTCGGGTCTAAATCACATTCTATCCGGTCTTCGCTTAATCGTGCGTACGAACCGCATCTTTGAAACTAGCCGGTCTAAGCTTAAGCATAATTAAAGACCCGCTAGGATTCTAATAGGTTATATTTAACCTTCGTTCCAGATTAGGAGAAACAGTAAAAGCTACCTGCTATTTGATTATTGTGACTATACTTTGCATCAAGGTAAATACTTTTAACTTATTTTCCCTATACGGGCTTGGGTTACGGTACATAGCGTACCGCTTGATCGGGCATCAAATCTTCCACGCTTAGTGGTTAATTGAATAATTTGATCGGCTCGTTTTAAACAGATGTGTTTACTTTACAGCCTTTGGGGGGTTAATGACCATGTCCCGGATATCCTCGGCATTATCTTACGAGATTGCCACGACCTGAGCACGGGGTGTAGGCGTACTCCCGTGTATAACTCACTTACAGTGGTGTGTCTATTGATCTTTAACCCGGATACGTCCGGGCTACTGAACGCATAAGTAACATGTAAATCGTTAACAAGATTATCATATAAAATAATTCTCCCAAGTTAAACAAAATGTTTATGCCATGTGCATCCAAACAAATTTTCAATCATCTTATAAAATGAGTCAGTTGAATGTATTTACCAGTGTAAACTGACGTATTTTCCCAAAAAGATTAAACGCAGGTACTAGGCGAAATAGGCTGGGAGTCTCCTAAGCATCACTAGAAGTCTCGCAAACTTAAGATGCCGATGTCTGTTGAACCATAAACAATATTTTTATTATTCGATCCTACTGTGGATAAACACCGGATAATTGTGACTTTGTTTACAATAAATAAATTCGGTTGTATCTTATTTAAATTTGCTTCCGCTGTGCATTATTATATTGTGTTGTTTGACTATTACGTTGCCAACCACGTCACGATACTCCCCCACCGGGCCCACCGGTGACACGTGGAAATCGGGGTGTGACAGGCAGAACCACGACAGACGTTACAGAACCCTAGATCAATCGGGCAGCGTATCTAATACGTAACCGGGGTTATGATACTTACAACGGGGCAGAACTTCGTTATTTAGGGGGTATTATGCCCGGGTATAGTGCCTACTATATAGAAATTTTGAGAGAGAAAGTTGTGACTGAACGAATTCAAATAGAGAGCCGAAACTCTTAATTTACAGGGCTGATCAGACGAGGCGTCGCGCCCCGCGACAGAACCCAGGGGGGCCGTCGTGCCCCGCGACAAAGGGGGTGTAGGCCCTAGCCTTGAGGTGTCACCAATCTAGCTTCGCCACGTGTTGCCATGTGGTGGCTTCCAGAGGAGGGCGGGTGGCCAGGCTCGTCGCGGCCCACGACTATGGTAGCTAGGGGCGTCGCGCCCCGCGAGCACCTCTGAAATTTTGTTTTTATTTTTATTTTTATTATATAAAGGTATTCGGGGTCCGTTTTCATGTACGGAGTGTATTTTAGGATGTATAGGGATACTTTAAACATATTAGGGATGTCGGAATTATTTTAGAGGGTTGTTATATCCTCCCCACCTTGTTTTAGAGCTCGTCCTCGAGATTTACTGGAACAGGTGTGGATATTTCCTTTGCATTTCTGATTCAAGCTCCCATGTATACTCTGGTCCTCTTTTGGAGTCCCATTTTACTTTGACCAGAACCAATCTCTTGTGCTTGAGGTTCTTAACTTTCCTGTCTTCAATCTGTAGAGGTATTTCTACAAATTTTAACTGCTCATTTACCTCTATATCCTTAAGATGTACTACCAGTGACTCATCAGTTAAGCATTTCTTGAGATTAGATACATGAAATACATCATGTATTCCTGCCATTTCCTCTGGCAGTTGTAGCTGATAGGCTACAGGTCTGATTCTTCTAATAATTTCAAAAGGTCCAACATACCTAGGGCTTAGCTTTCCCTTTTTGATGAATCTGACTACTCCTTTCCAAGGAGAGACTTTCAATAACACTTTGTCACCTACATGAAATTCCTATGGTTTTTTTCTGTTATCAGCATAACTCTTTTGTCGATCACATGCTGCTTTCAGTCGTTCCTTGACTTGAACAATCTTGTCGGTTGTTTCTTGCACTATCTCTGGTCCAGATAGTTGCTTTTCTCCAATCTCTGCCCAACAGACTGGGGTTCAACACTTTCGTCCATAAAGTGCTTCAAATGGTGCAGCACTGATACTTGTGTGATAGCTGTTATTATAAGAAAATTCTATTAATGGTAAGTGATGGTCCCAATTACCTCCGAAATCAATTACACAAGCTCTAAGCATATCCTCTATTGTCTGAATTGTCCTTTCACTTTGTCCGTCTGTTTGAGGATGATAAGTTGTGCTTAGATTCAACTTGGTTCCCATTGCTTTTTGGAAACTTGTCCAAAAAATGAGAGGTAAAACGGCTATCTCTGTCAGAAACAATTGATAAAGGAATTCCATGTAATGAAACTATTTCATTTACATATAGCTTAGCTAATTGTTCCATACTGAAAGTTTCCTTCATTGGTATGAAATGAGCTGACTTAGTTAGTCTGTCTACAATCTCACATATCGTATCATTACATTTTCTTGTTTTGGGTAATTTGGTAACAAAATCCATTGTTATGAATTCTCATTTCCATACTGGCATTTCTAACTGTTGCAATAAACCTGAGGGTTTCTGAAGTTCAGCTTTAACTTGTGAACAGGTTAAACACTTAGAAACATAAGATGCTATATCTTTCTTCATTCCTATCCACCAGAAATTTTTCCTTAAATCCCAATACATTTTATCATTTCCAGGATGCATCGTATACTTAGACTTATGGGCTTCTTCTAATATACGGTGACGTAGGTTTCCTAATTTAGGTATCCACGTTCTTTTCTTATGGAATCTCCAAATTCCATCTGTTCCTTGTTCTAGTTCCTTAATCATTCCTTTCAATTTCTCAGTACCATCCTTGATTACTGATTCTTATGCTTTTCTAATTTGTTCATTTAAATCTACTTGTAGATTTAATTTAAGAGAACACACTCTTTTTGGCTTCTCGTGATACTTTCGACTTAAAGCATCGACTACTACATTTGCCTTTCCTGCATGATACTGGATATTACAATCATAATCACTAAGTATCTTCATCCAGCGTCTTTGTCTCATATTCAACTCCTTTTGCCCAAAAACATACCTTAAACTCTTATGATCTGTCAAAATGGTAAACTTACTAGAGTAAAGGTAATGTCTCCAAATTTTCAGGGCAAAAATTATGGCTCCTTGTTCTAAATAATGGGTTGAATAATTCTCTTCATGATTCTTAAGTTGTCTAGATGCGTGGGCTATAACCCTTTGACGTTGCATTAACACACATCCATAACCTAACTTAGAAGCGTCACAATAGACTACAAAGTCTTCAGTTCCTTCTGGTAACACGACTATGGGTGCGTTGGTTAGTCTTTGCTTAAGAATTCTAAAGCCTTCTTCCTGTTTTGGTCCCCATTCAAACTTAACAGATTTACAGGTTAGCTTAGTTAAAGGAATGGCTATTCTAGAAAAATCTCGAATAAATCTTTTATAATAACCGGCCAATCCTAAGAAACTTCTAACCTCAGTTGGTGACTCAGGGGTTTTCCATTTGGTAATCGCCTCGATATTGGTGGGATCCACATGAATTCCTTCATGGTTGACTAAATGTCCAAGAAACTGTACCTGTTCTAACCAAAATTCACAATTTGAAAACTTAGCATAAAGCTTTTCTTTCCTTAATAAACTTAGAAGTGCGTGCAATTGCTTTGCATGTTCCTCTTTACTCTTAGAGTAAATGAGAATATCATCTATAAAGACAATTATGAATTTATCTAAATATGGCTTACATATTCGGTTCATCATGTCCATAAATCCAGCTGGGGCATTGGTTAAACCAAATGGCATGACGGTAAATTCATAATGGCCATACCTTGTTCTAAAAGCGGTCTTAGGAATGTCCTCTTCCGGTACCTTTAATTGATGATATCCTGACCGTAAATCGATTTTAGAGAAAAATCAAGCTTCTTGCAATCGATCGAACAGATCATCGATTCTCGGTAATGGATACCGATTCTTGATCGTGACCTTGTTCAATTCACGGTAGTCAATGCACATACGCATTGATCCGTCTTTCTTCTTAACAAATAAAATCGGTGCTCCCCATGGCGATGAACTTCGCTGTATGAATCCTTTCTGCAGTAGTTCGTCTAACTATTTCTTTAATTCTTTCATTTCTGCAGGCGCTAAACGGTAAGGTGATTTAGCAATTGGTGCTGTTCCTGGTAACAGATGGATTCTGAATTCAACTTCTCTGCATGGAGGTAGTCCTGGTAATGCTTCTGGAAATACATCTGAAAAATGAGACACTACTGGAATATCTTTCAGTTCTTTTCCGTTAGTGTTAGTGATTATTGAAATCAAATACACTAATGATCCTTTTCTTATATAACTAGCTGTTTTCATCACAGAGATGAATTTCGTGGATCTAGATGGCTTATCTCCTTTAATTGTGATCTTTTCAGCCTTTGGTGAATTTAGTTGGGTTGACTTTTGATCACATAGAATACTGGCTTTATTGGCTATTAACCAATCCGTTCCTAATACAACATCAAATCCTGCCAGATTCATTGGGTAAAGGTTTGCAATAAACTTTTGATTTAAAAATTCTATTCTTGCTCCCTGCAAGATTTCATAAATCCTAACGATTTCCCCATTCGCTGTTTCTACTAGATATTCTTGTGGGAGTTTAGTTAATGGTTGATTGAGAATTTTGCAAAATGAAGTATTAATAAAACTTTGGTTCGCACCAGAGTTAAATAATACTTTAGCAAAAACATCATTAACTAAAAACGTACCGGCTATCACGTCCGGAATCATCTTGGCTTCATCTGCAGTCAGAACAAATGCTCTAGCATTTTTGATGTTCTTGTTGCCCATGGCTGGAACTAGTTTCGGACAGTTCGGCTTGATGCAACCTTTTTCTCCACAGTTGAAGCACATCCCATTATTAGGTTTCCTCCTACAATCTTCCTCCTTGTGCCCTGGTATCTTGCAGAAATTGCAGTAAGTGGAGCATTTTCCCGAATGCTTTTTCTTGCAGGCTTTACAGTAGGGTGCAGAGGTAGAACCTATATTTTTCCCACGGTTGGAATTACTGTAGCGAAATTCTTAGGTAAGCCTTTGAGCTAGGTTTCTCCTCTGGTCTTCTTCTCGTGTACGTACTAATTCATCAGTCAAGGTGTTTGCTAGTTCTACAGCTTCTTCTATAGTTTGAGGTCTAGCTGCCTTGACTACATGCCTTATTGTGACATCTGTGTCACTTCAACCATCAAACAAATACCAAATCAATGAAATATTATGTTTCATACTTGGGATTTGTATAAATATGTGTATCATTTGCACATATCAATTCTTGTTCGATTTCGAGCTTTAAATCGCTTTCTTGAAGGTTATACGCGAACTGATGCGTAAACGTAATCAGTTTAACACAACAAACACTCCGGAATAGTGAAATAGGCTTAACATACCTTAAATAACCTTTACATAACTTAGAAATAAGTTTTGGAGGGCTTGGTGTGTCGAAATCAAGTTTATTCGCTTACAGGGACTAATTTCGACAAACTGCGAAAGTATGCCGATTCGTACTGTAACGAACATTCCGGAACTTTATCATAAGTTAAATATGCCCTAAATATCCTTTACATAGATTAGAAATAGGCTTTGAGGTGTTTGGTGCGCAAAAATAAACTTTTTGATCAAGAGGGACTAAAAGCGTCAAAAAGTGCATAAGTTTGCATTTTCGCACATATCTTACGTTCTGAATAGATCCGGACATCCAAAAACTTATGTAATCATTAAAATATTTTATTTTAGTGATTGACATGATAAAATTCCATTCGTTGCGTAATTTGGATCGTTTTTCGCGTCCGTTCGAGTTTCGTCGTAATTAACCGAACAACGCAACCGTACGACCAAACGAACCGACATCCAAGATTTTTTTGAGCATTTTTTATGTTCCCTGTACTTTAACTTCATTTTAGAGCTTTGAAATAGGGTTAACGTGGCTTAAACGTGCCAAAAATGCATCGAAAACTAAGTTTTGGGCTTACAGGGGCTAAAAGTGTAATTCTGTCAAACTTCTTACACGGGGCGCGTAAGCCTGGACCTAATGCTATGCGGGGCGCGATAGACTAACAGTACATAAACATTGAATTTGGACTTCCAGCCTGTTTTTGATGGTTTTAAACACTGATTTGGGATACCATCTGCTTGTTTTGATGGTATTTCATGTTCCCCTAGTTTAGTAAAACCATTTGCCTACATGGAGGTCCAAGATTGATGCCTCTTTAGCAAGAAATGATCCTAACGGTTTACCGAAAACTATATATACCCATGCCCTCATTCCATTTTCTGCACCCTTGATCTGATTAATGCTCTAAGTTGAAGCCTTTGCTTCATACCTGAGTGTTATAGATCAAGTTCTCCCTAGCTTGGACCCTTTGTAAGCTTCTTTCGTTCTTTTATTGCTTTTCAAGTGTGAAAGTCAAACAGTGTCTGACTTTCTGCTTTGACCAGTCTTTGGTCAACACAAAGTTCGTTTAAACTTTGCAACGTGAGCGTAATCACGATGGTTAAAGTCCCGTGTGACTATACCTACTGATTACCACGTTGATTAGGTATAGTGACGAGTCATAGTTTCGGTCAAAATGCGTATTTATGCGTATTGTGCAACCAAACTATTCTTGGGTATCAAGACCCTTTGTTTTGATATCAAACTTGTTTTCAAACCTTGTTAAACATGTTTTAACATGTTTAACTCGTCACTTTCAGTTTTAGTGCTTGTATAGAGTCGTAAGATAGGCGGTCTAAACAACCGCTTAGACTTTCGAACTCGACCCGCTTGGTCGATCATTAGGATCCGACCAAGCATATATTGTGACCATAGTTGTATAGGGAATAACCTTCCGAGGTTATACCTTATGGTCACTTCGTTTAGTTAGTTGTATGATAGGTAGTTTATATGCCTTAGGGAAAATGACCAAAATACCCTTTTTCATGCCTAATTGATATTTAAGCATATCTAACTTAAAATTTTGTCACATAACTGATTAAGAAACATTATTAGACTTGTTAAGGCATATAATACTTGTCATAGGACTAGTTAAGTGGTCCGAACGCATTTTACGCGAACGACGCGCTAAAGTAGCGTAAGCTACCTAAACGAGTCGTAATGGGTCGTAAGCACTTAGGATAGATTTCGATTTAGTATGTAGGCTTTGTTAAACCATATTGCATGAGTTCCTATACTCATTTGGTTTACGAAACCTCATTCTATCCGAGTTTCCGATTTAGGTCCGGTTTATTAATGTAGTTACCTATATTAGGTGCCGTTTGATTCCGTGATCCCTCTAGCTTTGCTTGGTTGTTATTAAAAACTTCTAAGCATTCTCAAGTAAGTACATAGTCCCCTCTTTTGCCGTTTTAAACTGTTTTGGGGTGAAACATATGTGCCTACTTGTTACTTTCGTGCTTATCATGCTTTTATATCATATACTTGCTATGTTCATTAGTACGCATATAGTACATGATTTCATTATGTTTTGCTTAGCATGCTAGCACATTGATTTTCACATATTATATTTTGTTGCATATGCTCATCCAGCATATGAACGCATTGTTTTACATTTTGATCTGTTTGAGCCGTTTGGAACTGTTTGATCCATGTGAACCGTTTGGAACTGTTTGGTCCATGTGAACCTTTTGGAACTGTTTGATCTATTTGAACCGTTTGGAACTGCTTGATTTATGTGAACCGTTTGGAACTGTTTGAACCGTTGGATTAGGGAAGTGATTAGGTAACGGGGCGGGTGTAATGTGATAAAAGCATGGTGGATACGCCGCTGGTACTTCCTATATATAAGTGCTTTTAACACATTATATATCGTTGCGTTATCTAGATCACTTGGGCAAATGTTATCAAAACGAGGTTATATTACAAGGTTTTTCTAACAATATAAACCATTCGAGTTTTATTACAAAAACGATTTACGATTTGGGTTTACTTAAACAAATGTTTTGAGTTAAGATTCATAGCTGCAAGATTTTATAAACTATAACCAACTTGATTTGAGCTGGTTAATTATGTTGCAACACTACACACTTTTCAAAACAAGGTTTTTAATAAGGTAATGCAACATGTAAACGAGCCATGAATCTAACACTCACATAAAACCTATGTACTCGCCAGCATTTTTATGCTGACGTGTTTTCACATATGTTTCAGGTACCATAGTTGATGATGTTTGTTGATGATATTGGTGCATGCTCATGTAGGAATGGACAAGGCCTTAGTGACTTAATAACAATGGAAGTTAATTTGTTCATGTTTTGTTTCTAGTATCACTACAACGTAATAAACTTAATTCAATAAAATAGAACTTTAATCCATGTGTTGTGAAACAATGATTCTGTTACGACACTCCCCGACATTTCCGACGCGGTTTGTTATTTTAACACGGTCGGGGTGACACTAATCTCGCTGATTAATCCCCAGATGTAGCGGGAGATTAATACTGGTTCTGGTGATGCAAGGGTTGGTACTATTTTAGCATATTCGAAGAATAACGTAGTATAACCCTTACTATCCACTCCAGTCATTCTAAGGTTTAGGAACTTATTTGCTATCATTCTTTTTCATTGGGAGGGCAGAATTTCCTTTCTACCATGTTTTTAAATTCCTCTCATTCCATATTGTAAACCATGTCACTTCCCCTAGACTGGAGGATAGTGTTCCACCATTCTACGGCTGAGTTCTTAAACAGATTGGAAGCAAACATTATCTTGTCCTCTTCCACGCACTTGCTTATTTTTAGGACTGCCTCAGTCTTTTCTATCCAGCGTAGAGCTGTAATGGCCCCTTCATTGCCCGAGAATTCCAATGGTTTACAAGACCAGAATTCTTTATAAGAACAACCATAAGACATGGTTCTTCTTCTTTTGGGAATGGGCAATTGAAGTATAGGTCCATTGTTTACGCTGTGTTCAGGTTCAGTGGGTCGTTTACTGCTATGATTACTTTTATTATCAGCTTCCCTAACTGTTTGAATAATATATGGCATTGCATCTATAATTCCTTGTGCCACTATGTGTTGGATAGCACTGTTATCCACTTGGTTTCCATTGTTAATGTTGTTCTGATTATCGTTTTTCTGGTTTTCCGGGTTGTTATTCGGGTTTTCTTGATTCACTTGGTCGGCCATCTGAATTATAAACAATTACCACATATTAATATCACAAGATAATATTTAATATAACCAATCACACCACACACATATTGATCAAAATCGTCGAACATTGCGACTTACTCTTTCTTATATATTATGCATCTAGTACAAAATGAAACTGGAATTTAAAATTACAATACTATTAGGCATCAGTAGCTAGTGTCTAGGTTTTTTTTTTCAAACATACACACATATTATATATATATTATTATATTATTATTATTACCACCACCACCACCATCACTGATATGGGTTCATCCAGAACTCCATATTGCGCTCGTCATACTTCCAGACGAGTCGTTCTCCGACCTGCCTCATCTTCTCGCTACTTTCTAAAATCTCCTCACCAAAGGTTCGGAGTTCTTGCACATTTTCTGCACTCATTGGGGGTGCAGGTGCTGGGACTGGGTTTGGGAACTGGGGCATGGGTTCCTGGTACGGGTATGGATTCTCTAAAATTTCCCTGATGTATTGATCACTATCATAGTAGGGATCTAGAGGGTCCAAACCTGGGTAGGCTGCTAGATTTGGCATGGGTTCGTCTTCTGGTATTGGGTAGCGTTGTTGGTAATCCCTATGTCCGTCTAACCACGGGTCGTAGTCTGGGTCTAAGGGATTGGGTGCGGGTATCCTAGGTATCTTAGCTGGGTTGAATTCAGGCATTGGGATTTGATTTTCTGGGTTAGTTTCAATTTCCATTGGTTGTGCAGGAAATAATGGTAAGGGTTGGGGTGCTATGAGGTGCTCAAGGTTAGGGTCGGCAGCTGTGGTTGTTAGGATATGGAAACTTGCTAAACTCCTATTGAGCATATCCTGAGTGTGAGCATCTGTTACTATTTTAATGGCTGCTACAGCTCGCTGGTGTTGCAACTTTTTCATCCTCTTCCTACGTTCATGTGCTCCTCTACTGAACCATCCTCACTTTTTAGGAGGGAATGGCTCTTCAGACTGAGCCTTAAACACGAATATCCCATCTTCATTATCAGCAGAATACCCTGAGTGGGCAGGCTGTGAAGAGGTGCCTTCGCTCTTAGGTGAGCTGGACAACTGACGGTAGGCGTCGGAAGGTCCTTGGTCGCTCATACTGTAAACTAACAAAAAGTCAAATAACACATAACAATAAAATGTAGATATGCACGTATTTCCGTAATTTTTTTCCTAACACTTTGAATAATATCTTGGTGTCAGCAGAACACTTATGTGGCTGAATCAGTGGCTTAGCTCTGATACCACCTTCTGTCGCAACCCCCATCCCCTATCTGTCCCGGGAACGGGCGGCCGTAGCCAGTTTCGGTGGTATCGGTGTTTATCCTTTTGGCAGCGGAATTTACATCAGGACCGTAGTTAGGAAATAATTTATCAGAGTAAAATACCACGCTTTTATAATATTAAACACATGGGAAAATCCCAAGTTTCAAGTACACACATTTTTATAGGGATAAAACCATATTTTATTTAAATAAAACATCTCTTTATTTTAGGTAACTTTATAGCCACTTTTTCAAGCCTTCAGTGCTGTCCAGCTAGCTTCTATTTGGCTTTCACATTTTGTTACCTGAAATGCGTTTAAAAACATTTTATCAGTTGGAAATACTGGTGAGTGAATCCCAGTTTAATCAAGTTAAGTAAAAACCATTGTACAGTATTGAGGGCGGTCGCGCAATTACATTTGTTTCCATCTACTTTAATTACCACCCACTGTACTGTCAACCCAACCTGTGGTCATGTTACTCCTCGCAAGGTAGTAACAAATTTTGTATACAAAACCCCAACATACCGATGATAATTGTAGAATACAAATACTCAATCACTGTTTAATATATCATTAATTAAGTGAGGTTTTGTAAAAACAATTTGCAAAAAGGAGATTACTCATATTGCTGTCTTAGGGTTTTCCTTAACGATTTCTTGGTGATTATCTATAATTTATACAAATGCACACGCGTTAGTATAATAACCCAATATTTACATTAGTAATACCCTCCCCAAGACGGCATTCCAACGACTACGTCAGGCAGAACCACAACAGCCGTTACGGAACCCTAGATCAATCGGGCAGCGTATCTAATACGTAACCGGGGTTATGATACTTACAACGGGGTAGAACTTCATTTTTAGGGGGTATTATGCCCGGGTATAGTGCCTACTATATAGAAATTTTGAGAGAGAAAGTTGTGACTGAACGAATTCAAATGAGAGCCTTAACTCACAATTTATAGGGCTGATCAGACGAGGCGTTGCGCCCCGCGATAGAAACCAGGGGGGCCGTCGCGCCCCGCGACATAGGGGGTGTAGGCCCTAGCCTTGTGGTGTCACCGATCTAGCTTCGCCACGTGTTGCCATGTGGCGGCTTCCGGAGGAGGGCAGGTGGCCAGGCTCGTCGCGGCCCGCGATTATGGTAACTAGGGGCGTCGCGCCCCGCGAGCACCTCTGAAATTTTGTTTTAATTTTTATTTTAATTATATAAAGGTATTCGGGGTCCGTTTTCATGTACGGGGTGTATTTTAGGACGTATAGGGATACTTTAAACATATTAGGGGTGTCGAAATTATTTTAGAGGGTTGTTATATCCTCCCCACCTTGTTTTAGAGCTCGTCCTCGAGATCTACTGGAACAGGTGTGGATATTTTCTTTGCATTTCTGATTCAAGCTACCATGTATACTCTGGTCCTCTTTTGGAGTCCCATTTTACTTTGACCAGAACCAATCTCTGGTTCTTGAGGTTCTTAACTTTCCTGTCTTCAATCTATATAGGTCTTTCTACAAATTTTAACTGCCCATTTACCTCTATATCCTTAAGAGGTACTACCAGTGACTCATCAGTTAAGTCTTGAGATTAGATACATGAAATACATCATGTATTCCTGCCATTTCTTCTGGAAGTTGTAGCTGATAGGCTACAGGTCTGATTCTTCTAATAATTTCAAAAGGTCCAACATACCTGAGGCTTAGCTTTCCCTTTTTGATGAATCTGACTACTCCTTTCCAAGGAGAGACTTTCAAAAACACTTTGTCACCTACCTGAAATTCCAACGGTTTTCGTCTGTTATCAGCATAACTCTTTTGTCGATCACGTGCTGCTTTCAGTCGTTCCTTGACTTGAACAATCTTGTTGGTTGTTTTCTTGCACTATCTCTTGTCCAGATAGTTGCTTTTCTCCAATCTCTGCCCAACAGACTGGGGTTCAGCACTTTCGTCCATAAAGTGCTTCAAATGGTGCAGCATTGATACTTGTGTGATAGTTGTTATTATAAGAAAATTCTATTAATGGTAAGTGATCGTCCAAATTACCTCTGAAATCAATTACACAAGCTCTAAGCATATCCTCCATTGTCTGAATTGTCCTTTTGCTTTGTCCGTCTGTTTGAGGATGATAAGCTGTGCTTAGATTCAACTTGGCTCCATTGCTTTTTGGAAACTTGTCCAAAAATGAGAGGTAAAACGGCTATCTCTGTCAGAAACAATTGATAAAGGAATTCCATGTAATGAAACTATTTCATTTACATATAGCTTAGCTAATTGTTCCATACTGAAAGTTTCCTTCATTGGTATGAAATGAGCTGACTTAGTTAGTCTGTCTACAATCTCACATATCGTATCATTACCTTTTCTTGTTTTGGGTAATTTGGTAACAAAATCCATTGTTATGAATTCTCATTTCCATACTGGCATTTCTAACTGTTGCAATAAACCTGAGGGTTTCTGATGTTCAGCTTTAACTTGTGAAGAAATTAAACACTTAGAAACATAAGATGCTATATCTTTCTTCATTCCTATCCACCAAAATTTTTTCCTTAAATCCTGATACATTTTATCATTTCCAGGATGCATCGTATACTTAGACTTATGGGCTTCTTCTAATATACGGTGACGTAGGTTTCCTAATTTAGGTATCCACATTCTATTCTTATGGAATCTCTAAATTCCATTTGTTCCTTGTTCTAGTTCCTTAATCATTCCTTTCAATTTCTCAGTATCATCCTTGATTACTGATTCTTGTGTTTTTCTAATTTGTTCATTTAAATCTACTTGTACATTTAATTTAAGAGAACACACTCTTCTTGGCTTCTCGTGATACTTTCGACTTAAAGCATCGGCTACTACTTTTTCCTTTCCTGCATGATACTGGATATTACAATCATAATCACTAAGAATCTCCATCCAGCGTCTTTGTCTCATATTCAACTCCTTTTGCCCGAAAACATACCTTAAACTCTTATGATCTGTAAAAATGGTAAACTCACTAGCGTAAAGGTAATGTCTCCAAATTTTCAGGGCAAAAATTATGGCTCCTAGTTCTAAATCATGGGTTGAATAATTCTCTTCATGATTCTTAAGTTGTCTAGATGCGTAGGCTATAACCCTTTGACGTTGCATTAACACACATCCATAACCTAACTTAGAAGCGTCACAATAGACTACAAAGTCTTCAGTTCCTTCTGGTAACGCGAGTATGGGTGCGTTGGTTAGTCTTTGCTTAAGAATTCTAAAGGCTTCTTCATGTTTTGGTCCCCATTCAAACTTAACAGATTTACAGGTTAGCTTAGTTAAAGGAATGGCTATTCTAGAAATAATTGTCTCTCAAGTTCTAATGCATAAAGGTTCATGTAAACTTAGTCTTTCATGTAAAACTTTACCTTTGAAACAAAGTCACACGAACCGAGCTCAAGTCAGCTTAAATTTCCCTCTTTTTTCTTGTAACTCGTTTCTATTATACTTATGGATGTTAGAATCACAACTACGAGTCTCCTCTTGTGTGAAAACCGTGATCCTAGGATCAAAGCTTGTGAAAATGGAGTTATCTCTCTCTCTCTCGTTGAACCACTTTCTCTCTCTAACTACAAATGAAAATCTTTTAAATGACACTATGAGGAGGCTATGGCACTCCTTTCGCTTTGTAGGGTTTTAACAATGTTTACCAATATGCCCTTTAAGGGCTTTTATAAAGTCATGCACAATAGGATTTTCTTATTACATATCCAATAAATTATCAAGTCGATCAATTACCTAAACTTTGGGGTGTTACAAAAGAAGAGAAGTAAGACGATAACGACGATAATGTTTTTTTGTATATTGAATAAGTCATATGAATCTCTTTATATAAAGAGATGTTTCAACATGGTAATTATGAAACTAACAAACTAATGAGATAAGCACAATAAGTTAGAGACTGATCGATAACAACTGTAAGTTGTCTTTGAAGTATAGTTTTAAAATTAAAATATATATCTGATATATGTTAATGTGTGTGGTTTTGGTACAGGTAAATCGGTATGGTCGTATGTGATTGGCTTTGAGTAATCGATAGGTCTCAACCAAAGCTATATTTGTCTCATATACATATTTTTGTTATCCAATGCTCGAATATCTGTCACATTACCCACCCTGAATGTAATGTACTGTGTGAGCTCTTTTCCATCCTGCATTTCTAAGATGGAGTACTAGAAATATTAACAGATAATGTAATTTAAACCACCAAACAAACAACATGAGACACTCACTTCCTATCTACAGCTGACAATATGTTTGGTACAGTTCTAATCTTGCATCTGATTGTAAGTTCTATGATATATCTACGGGGATATCCAATACTCATTATTCAATAGGTTCACGGTTATATTTGTAAATATCAAGTATAAATGTTATAACCGTACGTGTTTAAGAATTATCTATCTTGTTTACCATCACCTAAAATTCGATTTTTAACTTAAACCCAAATCCAACTTTATATATTGAATATCCAACTACAATTCTAACAGTTGCCTATATTCATAATTTCAAGTTTCTAACAACTTTATAAGTATTACTCATAAAAAATTTAAATAATCTAATATATTGCTATAACTGAAAGAAGGGGTAACATCCCGCCAACAAAAGAGCCTGAGGCAAATGACGCAAACCACCGCACCATGGGAAAGGAATCTGAACCAAGGTATGAGGTTTATCATATTAAGACAAGGTAAAAAAGCTGGTCCAAATAGAACAACATTATGATCGTACCTGAGCTTGTTAGGGCCCCATATTTCCCAACAAGACGGTCCAAGTCACTATTCACAATTGGTTTCCTTAAAAAAATGGTAACCACAAATCAGTATCTTGAAAAGGAAGGACATGAGGGTGACCAAAGTGTTGTGTTAAACTGTTAATAAAAATTTAAGACTATTAATAGATCTTTATTGAACCTTGTACGGATTCTCATGTCGAAGGGTTGTCACAAAAAGTCCCCTCTCTCTACGGCGATACTGGTTGATGCTAGTTTTTGCACGTTCATTGATGGCAAGGCTGTTAATAGAACTACAAAAGCGGGGAGTAATTAACAAGTGTCAGGCACAGGAAATTCTTTGAAGCTTCAGAAAGAAGCAAGACGATAATGATGATAATTTATTTTTGTATATAAAATAACTCATATGAATTTGTTTATATGTTGACATGTTAGTATGTTACAAAATGACAATTATGAAAATAACAAACTAGATAAGCACAATACGTTAGAGATCTATAACAACTACGCCTCTCTCCTAACTATGACAAGATTGCAGTTGAATATACAAATACAATCTATATAAGCAAATATTTACACAAATGTTTTTATAGGACCCACGCTTGGTAGCGACACAATCAATCATAAAAATAGGGGTAAATTGAATATTATCGTGAAACAAGAAAACCAAGTCTTAACGATAACAAAACCAAAGTCACAAATAAATAGAATAATATATATCAATAAATCGTACCCAGTAAATCCCACAAATAGCAAAGCTATTAGTAGGGTTTAGGGAGGGTGAGATGTAGGCACATCTTACCGGCCTCTATCCATAAGGATAGAGATGCTGCTTCCAGAAAGACCCGAGTACCAAAGACAAATAGTAGACAAGCGAGAAACTAAAAAAAGTCTAGAAACTTGGAGTTACTAAATAACAAAAGAAGTGTTTGAAGGGTAACATAGTGAAATAGAACAGAAATTTTAAATCACAAGACTCCTCCGTAAGCGTATATGAAAAAGAAAAAAAATCCGCCTAGACCATACGGAAAAGCAAGCCTCTACCCCACTGATTAGACCTAAAGAACCTACTACTAAAAGCCCTTAACCTTAATCCTGCATCTACATAAACCTTTATCTTTCTATCATTTTCACCCGTTTTGTTAACGTAGCGAAATCCATCGCTTCTACACAACCAAACCTTTATCTTTCTATCATTTTGACTCGTTTGGTTAACTTAGCGAAATCCATCGCTTTTATACAACCAAACTTTTCATAGATTCGTTATTTGACCCGTTTGAATGTTTTAGTGAAATCCATCACTTTCAAACATTCAAACTTATTGTTAGTTTATTATTTAGATCCCCAGTTCATTCTTACGAAATACATCGCATATGTACAAACCGAATTTTACAACTAATTTATAATAATCGATCGTATGTTAATACAATTTAAATAAAGAAGAGATAGAAATGAAAAAGACTACATTGCCCTTTTAATTTATTTTGAATATAGATGATGTGTTAAAATCTTATTGGATTATAGAGATAGAAATGAACTTACATCAAGAGTAAAAGATTACGTTGCCCTTTTAATTTAATTTGAATACAGATGATGTGTTAAAATCTTATTGGATTATAGAAGTTCTCATGGTTCTTACAACTAGTGACTCTTCCTTGAACCAAATCCTAAATACATATATCTCAAGTTTATTATAACTTCAAAAGTTTTATTCATTAAAAGCATTGAGACTAAAACATGTAGATATAACTAAAACATGATGGTGCCCCAAACCCGAGGTCTTACTCGTTGTATTTAGACATTACAACATAGTTCATAAACAAAAAATTATAATAAACACGGAACAAAAAACATTCTGAAACATCGTTCACTGTCAATTACAAAGCATAAACAAAGGTCTTTAAACAAAGCACAATATAGCTAAACATTAATCTGATGTGCACACTAAAAGTCAGTAAATGTTGAAAGAGTTCAAGTTTATAAAACATTTCAAAACATTAAATTATCATAACATTCTTTATATAACATACATTACCTTTAAATTTTATCACTAAGGTGACATTCACTAGAGAGTGATCACATTACCTAATACTTGCTGCCCCGGAAGTAATTTCCTATACCACTGCCTATACATGCACCCCCGAAGATAACTAACTGTTATACTAGCAACCTTAAAGGTAACAACCTATACTTTCTCCACAAGTGCCAGGTTCACGACTAAGGACCACTTGACATACCTTGTGGTCCCGGAGGTAACTACCATGATTCATTTCTTTATATTATCTTTTTTGTCTTTATCAATCATTATAAGTATATCAACATGTGGTTCTATTAAACTTTTCTTACTTTATCAATAGGCCCTAACTATCTGCACACCCAGTTTGCCTATCTGCACACTTAGGGTTTACCTACGCAGCGTATTGGTCAATACGCAGCGTATAGGGTTAACCCTATACGCTGCGTATTGACCTATACTCAGCGTATATAAACCATGGATCTCAGTGCCTAATAACCAATCATTGCACAGAAAACAAGGTTTATATACGCTGCGTATAGCTCTCTACGCAGCGTATATAAACCATTAGACTTTTTTGGGTCATTTTGGTAGGTTTGAGGGATCATTTTTTCACAAAGTTTATATACGCTGCGTATTGACCAATACTCAGTGTATATAAAGGTCTGAAAATGTCATTTATACCCTTGTATTGAGGCTATACGAAGCCAAATACAAGGGTAGTTGTGTCATTTTTGTCTTATATGCTGAGTAGTGATCTATAAGGAGCGTATATAAACCTCCATTTTTGTATTTTTTTTTTTGTGTATTCCTTTGTTTATTTATAAAAAAAAGGAAAATAACACCCGATACGATACTATACGATACGATATAACACCCGTATAGGCCTATAGGTGTGATTTAGGTCCCGTATTGATCTCGTATAAGCCTATAAGTGTGATATCGTATCGTATAGGTGTAGTATAGGTCACGTATTGACCTCGTATAAGCCTATAAGTGTGATATCGTATCGTATAGCATAGTATATGTCCCGTATTGACGTCGTTTAAGCCTATAAGTGTGATATCGTATCGTATAACGTAGTATAGGTCAAGTATTGACCTCGTATAAGCCTATAAGTGTGATATCGTATCGTATAGCGTCGTATAGGTCACGTATTGACCTCGTATAAGCCTATAAGTGTGATATCGTATCGTATAGGTGTGGTTTAGGTCACGTATTAACCTCGTATAAGCCTATAAGTGTGATATCGTATCGTATAGGTGTGGTTTAGGTCCCGTCTAATCCTATATGCATATACAAGACCTATAGGAAACCTATACGAGACTTATACTACACTATACGATACGATACGATACTATACTATACTATACTATACTATACAATAACACCCGTATAGGCCTCTATACGAGACTTATATACTATACACTATACGATACGATATGATGCAATACGATACGATACGATGCAATACGATAAGATAATTTAATTTAAACGATAACAATATAATATATTTGTATTATTTACGAATAATATTGTTTTTTAATAAATAATTTTCTTTTTTTTTTATAAATAACAAAGGAATACGATAATTTAATTTAAACGAAAACAAAACAATATATTTGTATTATTTACCAATAATATTGTTTTTTTATAAATAATTTTCTTTTTTAATTTTTATAATTCATAATATTTATATTAATTTTTATTTTTATAATTTATATTTGTATTATTTACCAATAATATTGTTTTTTTATAAATAATTTTCTTTTTTTTATAAATAAACAAAGGAATACACAATAAAAAATACAAAAATGGAGCTTTATATACGCTCCTTAGAGGTCCCTACGCAGCCTATGAGACCAAAATGACACAACTACTCTTGTATTTGGCTTCGTATAGCCTCAACACAAGGGTATAAAAGACATTTTCAGACCTTTATATATGCTGCTTAGAGGTCAATACGCAGCGTATATAAAGGGTGGTAAAATTATTTTTAACCCCAAACCTGTGGTAAAATTATCTTTTTAACCCTTATAGTGTATATATGCTGCGTATTGACTAATACTCAGCGTATATAAAGGTCTGAAAATGTCATTTATACCCTTGTATTGAGGCTATACGAAGCCAAATACAAGGGTAGTTGTGTCATTTTTGTCTTATATGCTGCGTAGTGATCTATAAGGTGCGTATATAAACCTCCATTTTTGTGTATTCCTTTGTTTATTTATAAAAAAAAAGGAAAATAACACCCGATACGATACTATACGATACGATATAACACCCGTATAGGCCTATAGGTGTGATTTAGGTCCCGTATTGATCTCGTATAAGCCTATAAGTGTGATATCGTATCGTATAGGTGTAGTATAGGTCACGTATTGACCTCGTATAAGACTATAAGTGTGATATCGTATCGTATAGCATAGTAAATGTCCCGTATTGACCTCGTATAAGACTATAAGTGTGATATCGTATCGTATAGCATAGTATATGTCCCGTATTGACCTCGTATAAGCCTATAAGTGTGATATCGTATCGTATAGCGTAGTATATGTCCCGTATAGGCCTATAAGTGTGATATCGTATCGTATAGGTGTAGTATAGGTCACGTATTGACCTCTTATAAGCCTATAAGTGTGATATCGTATCGTATAGCATAGTATATGTCCCGTATTGACGTCGTATAAGCCTATAAGTGTGATATCGTATCGTATAACGTAGTATAGGTTAAGTATTGACCTCGTATAAGCCTATAAGTGTGATATCGTATCGTATAGGTGTGGTTTAGGTCACGTATTAACCTCGTATAAGCCTATAAGTGTGATATCGTATCGTATAGGTGTGGTTTAGGTCCCGTCTAATCCTATATGCATATACAAGACCTATAGGAAACCTATACGAGACTTATACTACACTATACGATACGATACGATACTATACTATACTATACAATAACACCCGTATAGGCCTCTATACGAGACTTATATACTATACATTATACGATACGATATGATGCAATACGATACGATACGATACGATGCAATACGATAAGATAATTTAATTTAAACGATAACAATATAATATATTTGTATTATTTACGAATAATATTGTTTTTTAATAAATAATTTTCTTTTTTTTATAAATAAACAAAGGAATACGATAATTTAATTTAAACGATAACAAAACAATATATTTGTATTATTTACCAATAATATTGTTTTTTTATAAATAATTTTCTTTTTTAATTTTTATAATTCATAATATTTATATTATTTTTTATTTTTATAATTTATATTTGTATTATTTACCAATAATATTGTTTTTTTATAAATAAACAAAGGAATACACAATAAAAAAATACAAAAATGGAGCTTTATATACGCTCCTTAGAGGTCCCTACGCAGCCTATATGACCCTTGTTTTCTGTGCAATGATTGGTTATCAGGCACTGAGATCCATGGTTTATCTACGCAGCGTATTGGTCAATACGCAGCGTAGAGGGTTAACCCTATACGCTGCGTATTGACCAATACGCTGCGTAGATAAACCCTAATTTTGCTAGGGTTTGGTGTGCCAATAGGCACTTTAGTGTGCCAATAGGCACACCCTATCAATAACATTAATTAATTGAAAACGTTTCCTGATAATATGGTGGCTAGAACTAGAAGTAAGAAAATGTTCCTTTAAACCATTTACTTCTATATTATTGAAACTTTACTTTCCCAAGTATACACATCCCTCAAAATTGTATAAAAAACGGTCTAGTTAATTACTCACATGTGATACTATGCTTTACTTCACTGTATTTCTAAAGGATCCTAACATTCTACGGAAATTAAGTCAAATGTTGTCAAAGTTGCATATGCGAAAAGTAAGTTATTCGCTCAAGTGTTCATGCAAAATTCCTATATTCGAAAACTATGTTCCAAGCAAAACGTTAAGCGGCGCGAGAAGTAGGGTTTCACTTGGGGTCAAGTGATAACTAAACTAAGTGAATTATATTCATGTGGAAAGCCCTACTAAACAAAATGCTATACTATCCGTTCAGAAAACTAACAGACGAAATATGTAATTTCGCGTGAAAAACCACACAATAAGCATCAAGCGAGATGTACATGTTCCTTCAGAGAAACCCTAATCCTACATGAGTTGGCAACTATAAAGGTTAACATATGAAAATACATCAAGATGCCAACTTTATGCATCCAAGTGAATCGAAATAATTGTCTCTCAAGTTCTAATGCATAAAGGTTCATGTAAACTTAGTCTTTCATGTAAAACTTTACCTTTGAAACCAAGTCACACGAACCGAGCTCAAGTCAGCTTAAATTTCCCTCTTTTTTCTTGTAACTCGTTTCTATTATACTTGTGGATGTTAGAATCACAATTACGAGTCTCCTCTTGTGTGAAAACCGTGATCCTAGGATCAAAGCTTGTGAAAATGGAGTTATCTCTCTCTCACTGAACCACTTTCTCTCTCTAACTCCAAATGAAAAACTTGCAAATGACACTATGAGGAGGCTATGGCACTCCTTTCCCTTGGTAGGGTTTTAACAATGTTTACCAATATGCCCTTTAAGGGCCTTTATAAAGTCATGCACAATAGGCTTTTCTTACTACATATCCAATAAATTATCAAGTCGATCAATTACTTAAACTTTGGGGTGTTACAAAAGAAGATAAGTAGGACGATAACTGTCTCAACCCCCGTCCCCTATCTGTCCCGGGAAGGGGCGGCCGCGGCCAGTTTCGGTGGTATCGGTGTTTATCCTTTTGGCAGCGGAATTTACCTCTGGACCGTAGTTAGGAAATAATTTATCAGAGTAAAATACCACGCTTTTATAATATTAAACACATGGGAAAATCCCAAGTTTCAAGTACACACATTTTTATAGGGATAAAACCCACCCACACGTCATAGATCTATGTCCCAAAACATCCACAAAAGCCACTTCAACAGACGAGCAGACAAAATAATCAAACTGATAGGTTTGTTAAGTTTTACATAAAACGCCATATATTTGGTGACAGTTTTTGTAGTATTAAAGAAGAGAGAGACTGATGACACTGAAGATTGTGAAGAGAGATCCGATTAGGATTTTTAATTTATTTTTTTCGCTTCTATTTTTTTCCCTGTGGTTGTAATATAATTTTCCGATCGTAAAACGCCAAGATACCACAAACGCCAAAATGTATATAAAAAATAATAGAACAATGGGTCATCTTGTCTAAAACGCATTTGAATCTAAGAACAAACAATGGGGCGTCATCCTAAAAAGTCATGGCAATACTTAGTATGGATGAAGCCATTCAGAGAGATATTTTGACTCTTTGGGGTTCCAATGGCATACGATTTGAAAAACGCCATAAACGCCAAAATGTTAATACAATGAAACCATTAAAACACCATATAATTATTGAATTTGGTTAACGCCAAAAAATCTTAAACCCCAAAAATAAATCAATATTGTGAAAAGCGGAAGATAAAATGATAAAAAAGCCAATATGCCCTAATTATATCGCGCGCCACGTCTTGGGCCAGGATGCGTTCTCACGGTTCTCACACTTTTGGGCGTTTTCTCCTGATCTCGTACCTATATATATATATATATATATATGGTCAGGATTTAGAGAGAACGGTGAAAAGTGTGAGAACGGTGAGAATGATTTTGGTGGTGACATGTGGCATTGATGTTAAATTACACTAAGGGGTAATATTGTAAAAAAACCCACTCACATGAACTGGGTGTTCAAATAAAACGCCATAAAAACACCCAACTCAGAAAAACGCCATGAAAATACCCAGTTAAAACGCCAACAAAAAAAAACTTTTTTTTGAGCTATAATTTACAACACCTAAAAAAAAAAAACCATTTTTTGAGCCATATAGCTCCCAGTTAAAACGCATAACAAAAAAAAAATTATTTTTTTGAGCTATAATTTACAAGAGCTCAAAAAAACCATTTTTTATCTATATAGCTCAAAAAACGCCACAAGCTTCCGGTTAAAACGCCAAGCCAAAAAAAAAACTATTTTTTTGAGCTATAATTCAAAAAAAACCATTTTTTAGCCGTATAGAAACAACATAACAAAAAAAAAAGCTATTTTTTAGCTATAATTTACAACAACTAAAAAAAAAACCATTTTTTGAGCCGCTCAAAAAATGCCATAAGCTCCTAGTTAAAACGACACGCCAAAAAAAGGCTATTTTTTGAGCTATAATTTACAACAGCTTAAAAAAACCATTTTTTGACATATAGCTCAAAAAACCCATTTTTTTTTGTCTAACCGCCTAAATTAATGTTTTTTGAGCTCAGAAAAATCATAATTTGTACTGTAAAAACGCCATATAACACTCAGTTCAGAAAAATGCCATGAAAAAACTCAGTTGAAAACGCCATAAAACACTCCGTTTAGAAAAAAACCATGAAAATACCTAGTTAAAACGCCATAAAAACACCTAGTTCAGAAAAACGCCATGAAAATACCTAGTCTAAAACGCCATAAAACACCCAGTTCAGAAAAACGCCATGAAACCCAGTTATTTTTTTTTCGAAAAGTATATCAATAGTATACTCGTTGGAAAGATAAAAAACGCTGAGTTTTATGGTGTTGTTTTTTTGAAAAATAATCACGTATAAAAAAATTATTATCGTTTAAATATGATGGGGAAAATGGCATGTGATTAGCATGTACACCTTTGTTTGGATCTTCTTATTTTACCCCTCCTAGTAGTTTCAAGGCCCCTATTATTTACAAAACTGCCACAGCATCAATCTCAGCCACAAACCACTAAGATCTTGTGGCTGAGAATCGTTCTCACCGTTCTCACACTTTGAAGCCTTCTCTCCTGATACTGTTCCTATATATATATAGGGGAAGGATCCTCTAAAAAGTGGATTTTGCCTAAGTAGTGTAAGAAGGATTGTGAATATGACATGTGGCACTCCTAATAAGTAGGAATGAAGAGCATTTTGGTCTTCATAAATAGGAGTGAAAAAAACATGTGACACCCCTTTTGTTTTTTAAAAATACAACAAAAAAATCTAGTACAAAAAAATGTAGTACAAAAAAATATGGCACAAAAAATGTAGTACAAAAAAAATATAACACAAAAAAATTTAGTACAAAAAATATAGCACGAAAAAATTCAGCAAAAAAATGTAGTACAAAAAAAATCCAGCACAAAAAATTGAGAAAAAAAAATTTAAGACAAAAAAATTCAGCACAAAAAATGTAGCACAAAAATATACTACAAAAATTCAGCACAAAAAATGTTATACAACATAGAAATACAACACATTTTATTGGGTTTTTTTAGTCTTCATATTTTATATAGCAATATGGTACTCAAATTAAAGATAAAAAAACGCTCGATTTTGTGTTGAATTTTTTATGAAAAAATAATGCCGTATAAAAAAGTTATGAACGTTTAAAAAATAGGGTGGAATATGCATGTGTCTTGCATGTAGAGAGAGAAAGTTCATAAATATGATTTTCCCAATATACCCTTGCACTCCTCCTTTCTCCTACACTTTCATCTTAACCATTTCTTTGAAAAATGAATGGTTAAGATTCATTTTCATCCTACTTATGCAAAATAAACTTTTTATTTGATCTTACCTCTATATATATAGGGTAAGGTTCATGCGAGAACCACCCTTATTGCGAGAACCGCGAGAAACAATGTGAACACAACCTAAAATAGCTAAAAAAACCCTAACCCCCCCCCCCCCCCCAAAGCTAAAAACTAAAACCCCCAAAAAACCTAAACCCCCCCCCCCCCCCAAAAAAAAAAAAAAAACCTAAACCCTCCTCCCCCTCCCCCCAAAAACCTAACCCCCCCCCCCCAAGCTAAAATGCTAAAAACTAAACCCTCAAAAAACCTAAAAAAAATCTAAAAAAAAAAAAAAAAATTTAATATTTTTTATGTTAAAATCGCTACTTTAAGTTGCCAAAAAAATAAAAAAAATTTTAATTTTTTTTTTGCTTCGAAAAGTAGCGATTTTTTATACAAAATATTAAAAAACAAAAAATTTTTGTGTGATTTTTAGCTATTTTTAGGCATTTTTGGTTGTGTTCACATTGGTTCTCGCGGTTCTCGCAATAAGAGGTGGTTCCTAACGGATCTTTGTCCTATATATATATATATATATATATAATGAAAACCACCTCCAGTTGTAAGAACCGCCGGAACCACTTTCTGGCCATTAGATTTTCAAAATGAATGGTTGATATTAAAAGTAGTTAAAAGTAATATAAAATTCTTTTTGTCTTATTATGTTTTTAATATTTTAATCTAAAAGGTTATTTAAGTAATTTTGTTTTTTTGTCTTGTTAGTTTTATTGTTTTTTAATACATTTTTGTCTCTATTGCATTAAATGTTTTTTTTTTTTTTGGCAAATTGGATTTAAATAATCTCAACTCACTGTTATTGGCCAATAATAATCCCAACTCATTTAATCACCAATAATAATCCCAACTATTCACTTTTGTTTGTAAAATACTACCAGTTAAAAAAAACACTAACTAGGTTAAAAAATTGCTGATGTGGCATGCCACGTCACCTGCCACATCAGTTGCCATGTCATAAAAAATGCCACGTAGACAGCCACATCAGCTGCCACGTCATAAAAAATGCCACATCAACTGCCACGTCAGCAAAATTGCTGATGTGGCATGCGACGTCACCTGCCACGTCAGCAATTTTTGTAACCTAGTTAGTGTTTTTTTAACTGGGAGTATTTTACAAACAAAAGTGAATAGTTGGGATTATTATTGGTGATTAAATGAGTTGGGATTATTATTGGCCAATAACAGTGAGTTGGGATTATTTAAATCCAATTTGCCTTTTTTTTTTTTTTTTTTTTTTCTAAAATCAGATTTTTTTTTATTAAACAACATATTGAAATCAGATTTTTTTAGGAAAAAAAATTTACGTGCGTTTTTTTACGACCCGTTTTTTACGCGCGTTTTTTTACAACCCGTTTTACTCTCCGTTTTTCACGCCATTTTTTGCGACCGGGTTTTTAAGTCATGTTTTTTATGGCCGGTTTTACGCACCGTTTTTTGCCGCGCCGTTTTTTACGACTCTATTTTACAAGCCGTTTTTACGCCTCATTTTTTACGTCCCGTTTTTACGCGCCGTTTTAGCGTCCCGTTTTTATGTCCCGTTTTTACGCGCCGTTTTTTACGCCCCATTTTTTCACGCCATATTTGCGACCGGGTTTTTACGTGCAGTTTTTTATTCCCGGTTTTACGCATCGTTTTTTAGCGTTCCGTTTTTATGTCCCATTTTTACAATTGACATAAAAAAGTTTTACGTTTTACATAGAAGTTTACGTTTTACGTTTAAAGTTTACATTTTACGTTGTACGTTTTACAGGTTACATGAAATTTTTTTTACGTTTTACGTTAAAAAGTTTTTATGTAAAAAAGTTTTACGTTTTGCGTTAAAAAGTTTTTACATAAAAGTTTTCGTTTTACGTTAAAAAGTTTACATTTTACGTTTTACGTTAAACAATTTACGCTTTACGTTTTACGTTTTACGTTAAACTTTTTTGACTTTTTACGTTTTACGTTAAACTTTTTACGTTAAAAATTTTACGTTTTACGTTTTACGTAAAACTTTTTACGTTTTACGTTATACGTAAAACCTTTTTACGTTTTACGTTAAAAAGTTTACGGTTTACGTTAAAAAGTTTACGGTTTAACTTTTTTTTCACAAAACTTTTTTACGCAAAAACGAACGCACCCAGAAATCGTAAACTCGGTAGGTGTCTCAGATAGATTGTTATCATCATCGACTGGGAAAAAAATAAAAAATCAAAAACAATGTTTGGATTCTTGAAAAAAAGGGGTTTGGCTCGGATTTTTTTCGATAATCAGAGGCTGCAAAAGTGGGGTTGCATGTTCAAAAATCTACCATCCACCAACCGTGCCGCGCCATCGTCATCAAAATATACGGGTTTTTTTTCCATCATCGCCGCCCGAATCCAAACGGATCAAAACCCACAGAATCAAGAATACAAATAAAAAACATAAATAAATAACACAATTCAAACCCCCAAACATACTAAAAATACCCATCGGAATCAAGAACACAAACTCAACCCCCAATCGGGCACCATCGGCGCCACGGGGCACCATCGGCGCCACCGGGCACCATCTGGACCGCTTTAAAAAACGAATCAACACAAATAAAAAACACAAATCAACCCCCCATCTTTGTACCAAAATTCATAAACCCAGCTGAAAAAATACTTAACTTTTGTACCAAAAAAACCAACATTCATAAACCCAGTTGAAAAATTCAAACTTTTATACCAAATGCATGATAGCTTGTGTCCTGTAACAAGATCCACAAAGGCACTCTCTTGATTTTCCACCATGTATGAAGAACAACAACTGCTACCATCATTTCAACCAAAAAAACACACGAAAATTCATCAAGCACCGTCGCCCACCTCTCTCTCCGACGCCGGCGGTTCACACCCCCTTCACCCACCCCCTCACCCATCATTCACCGCCACCATCGCCGTCGCCGTCGAAACCCACCACCACCGTCGCCGGTAAAACATGGAGAAAGAGAGAAGGTCACCGCCACCACTGCCGGTGACCGATTTAAAATCCGGCAGCCGTTGAATCACCGTAAAAAACGAGGTTGCAGGTGAGGATGGCGACAAAGAGATGGGTATGGTGGATGGTTTAAGAGATGGGGGTTGGATGAGAGATGGGGGGTAGGATGAGAGATGGTCTGCAACTTCAACTTGGGGGGCTTTAAAAATGGTCTGCAAACTTCAAAGAGAGAGAGAGACGATGAGAGAACATAAAGAGGAGAGAGATGCTTTTTAATTTCTAAACAAAAAATGGAGCTTTAAGAGATTAGATGCTTTTTAATTTCAAAATAAAGATGGTTCTGCAACTTCAAGAGAGAGAATATGAGAGATGCTTTTTAACTTCAACAAATTAATGCTCTGCAACTTTAAAAGAAAAGACAGATGAGAGAGGAAGGATTTGACATATGGGGTAAATGACCAATATACCCTTTATGTTGGCACAATGTGATTGGTTGAGAGTGGTTCTCAAGGTTCTTACAACTGGAGGTGCTTTCTATTTTAGCGGCTCCCTATATATATAACTTATACATATTCGTTTTTGTTTAAATTCGTAAATATAATTTAAATGGCATATTTATCTGATGATTTCTTCAAGCGGATCTATTTGAGGTTATCTGTGGCGGCTCTACAACGACATCACCACAACGGTCGAGTTCGGCCTTCGGTAAGTAACTCGCGGACTGATTGTTTTGTTTTGAGTTTAAACCTTGTTCATGTATATCTTAACCTGATCTTTAGGGCGTGTTCGGTGGTCGTTCCGATGAGTACCAAGGCTGAAGATAGTGGCTATGGTGGTGATCTAATGGTGTTCAGGAATTATATTAGTGATTCCACATGTTTACGTTGGTAAAACACGAGTCAACTATGGTTAACAATTGTCAATGGGTCAGACATGGTCAGCGTGTAATTCGAGGCGTTTGCATGTCAGTTTTGTTTGTATCTCGGTTACTTAATTTATAATAATACAATGTGAATCGAACTTTAGAACCAGACCCGGCATACGAATAAGACTTATAAAAAAAGGTGAGCATGTTATAAGTGTGAGATTCAGTTATGACACAAACATGTATAGATATATTTATTTATCGACATACAACTTTGATACTTAATATCCGTAACATCTATAATATGTATTTTTTCTACTTTTCACGCAAAACATGAAATAATGATATCAATTTAATGTTCCAAACATATTTGAACAATTTCGACTTAAAAACGTTTACCGGATATTCACCAACGCTCATAAATTAAACCTTTGTCGATACAAGATAAGACGATACCGCAATTATCAAATGCAAACCCATGAAATTAGCCGGACATTGCTAGACTTTATGGACTCAACTAACAAATAATTAAGTCAACATGCACACAATTAAATAATTAAATAGTGATTAGGTCGTACGGATTAAACTGTAATTTGTCTGGTTGTCAAAATATCACCACCTGGACCTTATGGGTGGTCGCACAAGCAAATTCCACACTTGGGAAATGGGGGCCTCCACTCACCGAACAAACATTCCTGAGTATAGCATCTTGAAAACTCCACCCTCTCCAGGATGACATCTATTTCATCAAAGTCAAACTGATTCACATAAAATGTCAATACAGTGACATCATCTTCACTAGCAGTTGGATATGGTCTGTCATACTTTAGGGACAACTCCGGGACTCTATAGTATACTCTTAACTTGCATGAATACCCAAGTTCATCGAGTATTCGATCTATCTACAAACTACAGAAGATGTCAGTGATGACGTAATACACATAATCGACACGACCTCCAATGTATTCTTGTTTAATTGGTCCTGATTTATTGCTTCCCTTATGATGGAATTTGAATGTGAAATACATTTGCTCATTTTGCCGTAAAATTTAAAGATAACAATTAATATTTAGGTTGAATATCGCAACAGACCATAATCTTTAATCGGATTTTACTTACCATAGTTTGGAGCTGCTTGACCGGCTAATCAAATTCTACACCCCATGATCGTCGATCGATTTTTGGCAAGGGAAAGTGGGAATGTATGATTGTATATAGTTGATCGATGATGGCGAAGACATCATTCTTCTGATCGTAGCTAGGGATTTATATAAACTAGGGAAATGTGTAATCGTAGGAGAAGACAAAGTATCCTAGTTCAATTTGGCGAAGAGGTGGAAATGATCTGTCACACATTAATATTATACCGTGATAATTGACTACATTTAGCCACGCAAACACATCTTGGCTGACCATTTCACACATTTAGCCATATACAAAATCAAACAAATACTATGGCAGTTGGTCATATTTGGCCACACTTTTTTAACATGGCAATGTCTCAGTTAGTTTTCGACACATGAATAAAAGAATCAAAAATATACCATGATACTTAGTAAAATTTGGCCTAATGTTTGTAATTAAGTGTGACAATACACTACTAACAATCATATGTTTATTAAATTGTCATCACTGTCACTATTGATAACTTTTATCCATAATTAAAAACATTGACTATTGTTGGTGCATAAGTCTGTCGACTTCGTCTTGTATCGAGTCTCACATTGTTCATAGCACGAAGATCGAGAAAACAAGACAAAAATGTAATTCCGCTTGAAGAGGACATCAAGCGAAATCACTTATTTCCCTTGAACTGGTAATTTCACTTGAGAGTATGATTTCGCTTGAGTGTGTAATTCCGCTTGAATGTTATTCCGCTTGAAGAATGTTCAAGCGGAATCACCTGTCCTATAAATAGTTGTGATCTGATTCCGTTTGAATCAGTCTTGTATGTGTGTTTTCCGATGGCGAAGCTCTATCGAAGTGTCTGCAGATCTGTAATTGTATCATAATCAATATAAAAGACAGTTTAAGTGTATATCTAGCTGAATTCAACTCATTATGTCTGTTTCCGCCTTTCATTTTGAGTAGAACGCCTCTGATTGACTCGTTTCGGGTCCGAACACGATCCTACAAGTGGTATCAGAGCTCAGGAGGAGGAATTCTGCAGATTTCAGCTTGATTTCATCTCATTTTCTTACTTCTACACCTTCTTTTAACAATTGAACAAGTTTTAACGGTTAAAATGGCCTGAATTTTTCACAACATAAGCGAAATACTGTTTTAACAAAGCCTTGAGAAAATTAGACCGAAATTCAGCTTAAAAGTGACAAAAATGGACCAAAGTTTTAATTCCGCTTGAACGTGTCATTTAATTCCGCATGAAAAGTTGAGGCCATTTCAAGCGAAATAACAGGTTCCGCTTGAAAAGTATTATTCCGCTTGAAATTTCACAAGCGAAATCAGTGATTCCGCTCCAGTGTGGTATTCCGCTTGAAATTTCAAACGGAATCACTTATTCCGTTTGAAGAAGTCTGATTCCGCTTGAAATTTTAATTTCGCTTGAAGTTGTTTGCAGGTAATATCGCTTGAAGAGGTAATCTCGCTTGAAACCTAATCTCGCTTGGAAGTAATCCCGCTTAAAGCCTTAATTTCACTTGAACTTGTTTGTTTTTGTGAAAAATTTTATCGAATCATGAGTGAAGAATTTTACAACGCATTTGCAACATCCCCGACTACTCCAGCTACCATTGCTCAAAACATGAACTTAGAAAATGAGACTGGAACTACACAAAAACCCCCGAAGCTAATGAGCATTGAGGAGTATTATGGTTGGAAAGATCGGTTTGAGAACTGGGTTCAAGCTAATCACTTGAGATCATGGGAGTGTATTTTGAAAAAATATGTACTACCACGTACTGACCTGCAAGTTGAGAAAGAAATTTCTGAATTCACTGACAAAGAACGAGACATGTACAGAGCTGAAAAGATGATGATTAGTCTACTTCAGCAAGCTATTAAAGAAGACATCTTTGTATTGCTTCAACATGACAAAACTTCAAAATCAATTTGGGATGCTCTTAAAATCAAGTTTGAAGGAAGTGATAAGATGATTAAAAGTAAAAAGTCATTGCTTAAGAAAGAATTTGATCTATTCACAAGTCTGCCAAGGGAAGACACAAAGAAATTGATTGAAAGATATTGTGTCACACCCCCAAATTCCACCCGTGGAGTATCACCGCTTGGAGGCGTGACTGACCAGGATCAAACCACCAATCATATCAAACTAGCAAGTAATTAATTGTAAAAGTCCAACTAATACAGTTGGTGTCCAAAACAAACATAGTTTAAGTTATAAGCGGAAGCATAATGTTTAAAACCAAAACATAAGTTTAAATATCCCAAAGTTTAACATGGCACACAGCTGTCCATGTCCCACAACGACTCTTCCCCATGCAAGCTCCAGCTAAGTACCTATTGACCTACAAAGCATGTAGTAACGAGTCAACAATAATGTTGAGCGAGTTCACAGTTGTGTGTTTGTTTTAGTTGTTTCGAAAACAGTTTCCTTTAACTGACATCCCTGCCGTGGGGGTTACCCCATAGTTGAAAACGTGATTTGTTTAACCCATTTACTCTGGCAATCCAGCCGTGGGGGCTACCCCATGTTTAGTTATCTGGCTTTTCGGCCGTGGGGGCTACCCCATGTATACTACTAGACTCGTTACCATATCGACTGCTGACTGTAGTCATGTTTATATGCCCTGAACTGTCAATGTCTATCATCATTGACGTGCCCAGATCCATTAGTTCACGCCCGTCCTCTGCGGCACGGTGTGAGGCTTGTCAGACCTAAATAGCGCTATCTAACTAATGACCCGCTCGCCATTGTCCCGGCGATTAAGTCGATATAAAAAGGAGGGACTTCGTGATAGAGTTTTGGTCTAGTAAAAGTTATCTGTCCGTAAGGACGAGGAATTACATTCCTGAACCAGTACTGTCCTACCCAAGAAAGGACGAGGAATCCATATTCCTTAACCCCATTCCCAACCCCTGGGAATCCCATGCTTTGTAGAGTGTGAACTCACCTTTGGTTTGCTCGGTAGATAAGTAAAGGTCAATCGAGCTGCTAGAGGTCAACCACGTCCTAACATGGTTACCATACAAGTCAGGTCTAGGTACACGTATGATTACACATAGTTAACAGATTATGAACACAGGTTGATCATGGCAACACATAATACATGTTAACACCTTAACAGTAACAGACAAGCACTCATCATGTCTAACTTGTACGATCCAAAAGATATAGCCCAATAACAGTCGGCCCAACATGTTGTGCGTTCAGCACAGCCTTGTGCGATCCACAACATGTTGTGCGATTCCGTTAGACACCCGGCCCAGATCACAAACCGACCCAACATACATACGGCCCAACAAATAAACAATAACGGCTTGTGCGATCCAAAACATCTTGTGCGACCGAATTTGGGCTTCAAGGCCCAACAATACAATACTTTGGTCTTGTGCGGTCCGGATCTCTTGTGCGATCCGGACGACTTGTGCGTTTGACACTTGTGCGATCGGTTAAATCCTCCACAATTCATGCAATTCAGTTACATTGTTTCCATGTTTGATTTGGTCAACAGTCAATCCGTTATCTATTGATTTTTACCAATCAATTCCAATAGTTACCATACTTGCAATTTAGAAATCACTAAATCAACAGTTTTTAATTATCCACTAATCGATCAAAAGCAAGACTTTATCAGTTGAATCATATGAGTTCTAATCCGATTAAACATGAACCAAAACATAAGCAACAATCCTAACATCTAAGCATATTAACATACTTTACGACTTCGATCTCTTGCATGCATCCTAACATAATCAATCCAATACACAATCATTCGAACATAAATACATTTCAACCGAATAATCATGCTTTCCGATTTTTAAATCATCATTCGAACCATAGCATTAGTCAAACAAGAAAGAAATAATTTATCACAATTGCTTGCCAATTCAATACCCACTCCAACCAATTATTTATTATAATTGTTAACAGTTCAATCGGTTCACATGCATCACTAGACAAAATCTTATACATGATGATCACATCATCACATCACCTCATCAATCATCACTAGACAGTTCATCAAAACCTAGAATTCATGCAACTAACATTAATGATATTTGTCTAACATTTAACCCCACCAACACATGCAGCAATCATTACAAAATAAGTCAAAGTGAAGCACCAACCAAGTATGATGATGAGATATGGTTGCCAACAACAATGGGAGGCTGCCGTCGGGTTCCAAGAAAGAGAGAGCATGAGCTTTAGGGTTTTGTGATTATGTCAAATCCTATTTTATTGAGAGGGTTTTCACAAAACCAAATGTATATTCGCTGGATGTGAGCCGAGCCCAATTCTCGGGTTTCGTTTGGGCCGAGGGCTAGCCCAAGGTGATTGAAAGAATGTTGTGCGACTCGGAGGTGTATTGTGCAATCGGTTATTCATTGTGCGATCCACATATGTTACATGTATATACATAACACACAATAATCTTATAACACTTATCACATAATAAAACATAACATTTTATCACAAACAATCAAAATAGTTAATCACATAGCGCTCACACCGGTTACTTCAAAATACATGAAAGGTTCGGAAATACGAGTTGTCACATTATCCCCAAGTTGAAAGAAATTTCGTCCCGAAATTTGGTACGTACTCACTGAGGAAGCTAGTTAAGTTGCATGGTTTTTCCTGGTTTTCCTGGGGTGTCACATCCTCCCCCCGTTATCTGGAATTTCGTCCCGAAATTCCGTAGCTTCAGCCTCAGTAGTGGTTGTACTGTTTGCGAATAGTTGAGGATACTTTTGTTTCATCTGATCTTCGCGTTCCCAGGTGAACTCTGGGCCACGACATGAGTTCCAACGAACTCGAACGAGAGGTATTCTAGTATGTTTGAGGACCTTAACATCCCGGTCCGTGATTTCAACTGGTTCCTCGACGAATTATAACTGTTCGTCGATAGTGAGCTCCTTCAAAGGAACTATGTGGGTCTCATCTGATAGACACTTCTTCAGATTTGACACGTGGAAAACGTTGTGAACTGCACTGAGTTCCGCTGGTAAGTTCAGTTTGTAGGCTACCTTGCCTATTTTCTCAATGACTTCGAAAGGTCCAACGTATCGTGGGTTAAGTTTGCCTCGTTTACCAAAACGAACCACACCCTTCCAGGGTGAAACTTTGAGTAGCACTCGCTCCCCAACCTGGAGCTCGAGTGGTTTCCTGCCCTTATCGGCGTAGATTTTCTGACGGTCACGAGCTGCCGCCATTTGTTTTCGTATCTGAGCAATTCGTTCTGTTGTGTCCACTACAAGTTCTGGACCAGTAATCTGACTATCCCCCACCTCTGCCCAACAAAGAGGTGACCGGCATTTACGCCCGTACAATGCCTCAAACGGAGCAGCTTTAATGCTGGTGTGGTAGTTGTTATTGTACGAAAATTCCACAGGTGGCAGATGCTTTTCCCAGCCGTTGCCAAAGTCAATCACGCATGCCCTAAGCATGTCTTCGAGGGTCTAGATGGTGGGGTCAGACTGCCCATCCGTTTGCGGGTGATAAGCTGTGCTCATATCTAAACGTGAGCCAAAGGACCTGTGCATTGCTTGCCACAGTTCTGAAGTAAAACGTGCATCTCGATCCGAGATAATAGAGGTAGGCACCCCATGCCTCGAAACCACTTCCTTAAGATATACGTCTGCTAGAGTGGAGAACTTATCCGTTTCCTTGATAGCCAAGAAGTGTGCAGACTTTGTGAGTCGATCCACGATCACCCAAATAGTATCATTTCCACGTTGAGATCTAGGCAGGCCAGTAACGAAATCCATGGAAATTTGCTCCCATTTCCATTGTGGTATCTCTGGTTGTTGGAGTAGGCCTGATGGTTTCTGGTATTCAACTTTGACTCTCGCACAAGTCAAACATTTACTAACGTAAGTTGCTATGTGAGCTTTCATGCTAGGCCACCAATACGTAGTTTTCAAGTCGTGGTACGTCTTATCCGAACCAGGATGTACTGAGTAACGAGACTTGTGTGCCTCATCCATCACAAGCTCTCGTAGGTTGCCATATAGTGGGACCCAAATGCGTCCTGTTACGTAGTAGGCACCGTCTGCCTTTTGTTCTAACCGCTGTCTTGAGCCGCGTAGGGCTTCAGCCCTGACGTTTTCTGGTTTCAATGCCTCTCCCTGAGCATCTCGTATCTGGGAAGGAATACTAGATTGAATGGTGAGTTGTAGTGCTCGCACACGCCTAGGTGTGGTATCTTTACGACTGAGGGCGTCAGCCACAACATTTGCTTTGTCCGGGTGGTACCTGATTGCGCATTCGTAATCATTCAGTAGCTCGACCCATCGTCGTTGTCGCATATTCAGTTCCTTCTGTTTGAAGATATGCTCGAGACTCCTGTGATCAGTGTAGATGGCGCACTTGGTACCGTACAGGTAATGTCCCCATATCTTAAGTGCAAAGACAACAGCTCCCAGCTCTAAATCGTGCGTAGTGTAGTTCCTTTCATGAACTTTGAGTTGGCGTGAGGCATATGCAATAACTTTATCCCGTTGCATCAATACACAACCAAGACCCTGAATTGATGCGTCGCAGTAAACCACAAAGTCGTCTGTGCCCTCTGGCAATGAAAGAATAGGTGCACTACAGAGTCTATCCTTTAAGTGCTGAAATGCTAATTCCTGTGCATTTCCCCATCGATAAACAACACCTTTCTGCGTTAGTGAGGTGAGAGGCTGTGCAATCTTGGAAAAATCCTTAATGAACCTTCTGTAGTAACCTGCCAGGCCCAAGAATTGGCGAATTTCCGTTGGTGTGCGAGGTGCAGGCCAGTTCTTAATCGAGTCTACCTTGGATGGATCAACGTGAATCCCATCCTTGTTTACCACGTGGCCTAGGAAATGGACTTCACGAAGTCAGAAGTCACATTTCGAGAACTTTGCATAAAACTGTTATGTTCAAAGGAGTTCCAAAATAAGTCGTAGATGGTGCTCGTGTTCCTCCTGACTCTTCGAATAGATCAGGATGTCGTCGATGAAAACTATAACGAACTTGTCCAGGTAAGGCTTGCACACTTGGTTCATCAAGTCCATGAAGACCGCAAGTGCGTTTGTCAGCCCAAAAGGCATGACCAAAAACTCGTAGTGTCCATAACGAGTTCTAAAGGCTGTTTTGGAGACGTCCTCTTCTCGGACTCTCAGCTGGTGATATCCTGATCTCAAATCAATCTTCGAGTAAAAGCTCGACCCTTGCAACTGGTCGAATAGGTCATCAATGCGTGGAAGAGGATAGCGGTTCTTCACCGTCACCTTGTTGAGTTCTCGATAGTCGATACACATCCTGAAGGTACCGTCTTTCTTCTTCACGAATAGCACTGGAGCTCCCCAAGGCGAAGAGCTAGGACGAATAAAACCCTTATCCAAGAGCTCTTGTAGTTGCTTAGAGAGTTCTTCCAACTCTGATGGGGCTAAACGATAAGGTGCTTAGGTGCTGCTCCAGGAGCCAGCTCGACTTGACAATGAGGCAGAAGGCCAGGTAATTCCTCAGGGAATACCTCAGGAAAGTCACGTACGATCGGAAAATCTTCTATCTTCTTCTCTTTCTTCGAGGTGTCAGTAACGAGAGCCAAAATAGCAGTGCGGCCCTTTCGCAAACACTTCTGGGCTTTAAGAAAAGAGATGATGCTCACAACAGCACCACTCTTGTCGCCACGAATCATGAATGGTTCATCCCCTAAGTGAGGAATACGGACGATCTTCTCGTTGCAAAGAATCTCTGCTTGTTGTTGGGATAACCAATCCATACCAATAACGATGTCGAAACCATCACAACGTTGGGGTCATACCTAGCATCACCCTGACCAACCACGAACACTCGACCCCTGGCACCATTGTCGTCGTTATTACCCCCGTTGTTTCCTTCATTATTGTTCCCGTTTCCTTGGTTGTGGTTCTGATTCTGGTTCTGGTTCAACTGTGGGTAGTGTCTCTTGAAGTGACCTTCAGCACCACACTGATAACATCCCTTGTTACCCTACTGTTGCTGCTGATTCTATGGATCTTGTGGCTACTATTGTCGGTTCTAGTTTGCAGGACGTGAGATTCTAAAATCTTTGGCTCCATGACCAAGCTTGTTGCATCTCTGATAACGATCTTTGTTGCACTTCCCGCTGTGGTGCAGATTACATCGATTGCACTTAGGGTGGTTTCCCTCGTATCCACCCTGATTTCGATTACTAAAAGACTGATGACTGGGGCTCCTGTACTCATCCGTTTTTTTTTCGCTGCTGCGACTGAGCTGAACCGAAGTGGAACCCTTGCTCGAATTCCATCCCACTTGCGTTTGTTGTCACTGGGGGCATCCGAAGTAATTGTAGCAGTATTAATACGTTTCTATTTCTGACCCCGTCATCTGGAGGTTGAAGAACTCTACCTCCAACTTATGAATGTCATCACGGTTGCAATATTCCTCTTTGATCCGTTCCTTGAAGGTGTTCCATGGGGTGGCATTAGCAGCAACAAACCCCAGCATTTGGACCTGAGCGTTCCACCACGTGAGCGCTATACTCTCGAGAGTACCGGTAGCATACTTCACCCTGCGAGCCTCAGGGCATTCACACATCTCGAAACAGATTCGAGCGTTTCAAACCAGTGGAGGAGACCTACAGCTCCTTCAGTGCCATTGGAAGTACTAGGACGACAGTCCATGAACGTCTTGAATGTGCATACAGGCGGCTGAGCGTTCTGACCTTGTTGCGCGAGGAAGAAAAGACAGGGTTAAGCGCGAGAGTTGGGTCATGAGAGTAGGATCTAACATCCTAGGGTAGGTTCGTAATAGCAGGTTATACCTCCTGCCTGAGCGGCTGCGAGTGCTGCCGTAACTTGTTCGTTGATAAGAGCCGTCAGCCGGCTTGAGTTAGGTTCTCACGTTCCCTCATGATCTTCACATCGAAAGAAACACAAGTAGGAAAGGTGTCGCGAATGTGCGTAAGTGTGTAGTGACAGTAGGGAGCAAGCACAAATGTGTTTTCAAACTATAGTTGCTACGTTTATCTAAGCATACCATGAGCAAAGTTCTATGGAATCTAGCAAGTAGGCAATATAAACCTAATCCATACCACCTAGAATGTCGAGCCTTGCACGTGGAGCAAAGCGTCGTTGTGGATCGTAGAGCACTGTACAGGTTATAGTCTGGTTTTAACAAAAACGTTTTCCGTTATTAAGACCAAGTTCTCTATAACCAATGGCTCTGATACCAATCTGTCACACCCCCAAATTCCACCCGCGGAGTATCACCGCTTGGAGGCGTGACTGACCAGGATCAAACCACCAATCATATCAAACTAGCAAGTAATTAATTGTAAAAGTCCAACTAATACAGTTGGTGTCCAAAACAAACATAGTTTAAGTTATAAGCGGAAGCATAATGTTTAAAACCAAAACATAAGTTTAAATATCCCAAAGTTTAACATGGCACACAGCTGTCCATGTCCCACAACGACTCTTCCCCATGCAAGCTCCAGCTAAGTACCTATTGACCTGCAAAGCATGTAGTAACGAGTCAACAATAATGTTGAGCGAGTTCACAGTTGTGTGTTTGTTTTAGTTGTTTCGAAAACAGTTTCCTTTAACTGACATCCCTGCCGTGGGGGTTACCCCATAGTTGAAAACGTGATTTGTTTAACCCATTTACTCTGGAAATCCAGCCGTGGGGGCTACCCCATGTTTAGTTATCTGGCTTTTCGGCCGTGGGGGCTACCCCATGTATACTACTAGACTCGTTACCATATCGACTGCTGACTGTAGTCATGTTTATGTGCCCTGAACTGTCAATGTCTATCATCATTGACGTGCCTAGATCCATTAGTTCACGCCCGTCCTCTGCGGCACGGTGTGAGGCTTGTTAGACCTAAATAGCGCTATCTAACTAATGACCCGCTCGCCATTGTCCCGGCGATTAAGTCGATATAAAAAGGAGGGACTTCGTGATAGAGTTTTGGTCTAGTAAAAGTTATCTGTCCGTAAGGACGAGGAATTACATTCCTGAACCAGTACTGTCCTACCCAAGAAAGGACGAGGAATCCATATTCCTTAACCCCATTCCCAACCCCTGGGAATCCCATGCTTTGTAGAGTGTGAACTCACCTTTGGTTTGCTCGGTAGATAAGTAAAGGTCAATCGAGCTGCTAGAGGTCAACCACGTCCTAACATGGTTACCATACAAGTCAGGTCTAGGTACACGTATGATTACACATAGTTAACAGATTATGAACACAGGTTGATCATGGCAACACATAATACATGTTAACACCTTAACAGTAACAGACAAGCACTCATCATGTCTAACTTGTACGATCCAAAAGATATAGCCCAATAACAGTCGGCCCAACATGTTGTGCGTTCAGCACAGCCTTGTGCGATCCACAACATGTTGTGCGATTCCATTAGAAACCCGGCCCAGATCACAAATCGACCCAACATACATACGGCCCAACAAATAAACAACAACGGCTTGTGCGATCCAAAACATCTTGTGCGATCAGATCTGATCATGCAAGATCTGATCTTGTGCGACCGAATTTGGGCTTCAAGGCCCAACAATACAATACTTTGGTCTTGTGCGGTCCGGATCTCTTGTGCGATCCGGACGACTTGTTCGTTTGACACTTGTGCGATCGGTTAAATCCTCCACAATTCATGCAATTCAGTTACATTGTTTCCATGTTTGATTTGGTCAACAGTCAATCCGTTATCTATTGATTTTTACCAATCAATTCCAATAGTTACCATACTTGCAATTTAGAAATCACTAAATCAACAGTTTTTAATTATCCACTAATCGATCAAAAGCAAGACTTTATCAGTTGAATCATATGAGTTCTAATCCGATTAAACATGAACCAAAACATAAGCAACAATCCTAACATCTAAGCATATTAACATACTTTACGACTTCGATCTCTTGCATGCATCCTAACATAATCAATCCAATACACAATCATTCGAACATAAATACATTTCAACCGAATAATCATGCTTTCCGATTTTTAAATCATCATTCGAACCATAGCATTAGTCAAACAAGAAAGAAATAATTTATCACAATTGCTTGCCAATTCAATACCCACTCCAACCAATTATTTATTATAATTGTTAACAGTTCAATCGGTTCACATGCATCACTAGACAAAATCTTATACATGATGATCACATCATCACATCACCTCATCAATCATCACTAGACAGTTCATCAAAACCTAGAATTCATGCAACTAACATTAATGATATTTGTCTAACATTTAACCCCACCAACACATGCAGCAATCATTACAAAATAAGTCAAAGTGAAGCACCAACCAAGTATGATGATGAGATATGGTTGCCAACAACAATGGGAGGCTGCCGTCGGGTTCCAAGAAAGAGAGAGCATGAGCTTTAGGGTTTTGTGATTATGTCAAATCCTATTTTATTGAGAGGGTTTTCACAAAACCAAATGTATATTCACTGGATGTGAGCCGAGCCCAATTCTCGGGTTTCGTTTGGGCCGAGGGCTAGCCCAAGGTGATTGAAAGAATGTTGTGCGACTCGGAGGTGTATTGTGCAATCGGTTATTCATTGTGCGATCCACATATGTTACAAGTATATACATAACACACTATAATCTTATAACACTTATCACATAATAAAACATAACATTTTATCGCAAACAATCAAAATAGTTAATCACATAGCGCTCACACCGGTTACTTCAAAATACATGAAAGGTTCAGAAATACGAGTTGTTACATATTGCCACTTAGTTCGTTCCATGTCGTTGTTAAGCATAACCAAAGAACGAGAGGAATGGGTAGACAAATTAGCTGATGCTTTACCTCAAAAAGAATGGGGTACATTTTTGATGATCTTAAAGAACATTGGAGTATTTGATGGTTTGACGATTTCTCAGTTCGTCGAGAAGATTGAGGGTCAAGATCTTGAACAACTAAAGATTGCGAGGATGAGTAATTCGAGTGGTAAACAAGATGTGAAAATGTATTACAAAGGCAATGTTCAAGAGGTTGAAATGAGTCCGAAGATTCAAACTGCTTTTAGTGCTGGAAACTCATTTGAAAATGTTAATCAAAGCCCAAACAGCAGCAGTGGTTTTTCTTCATATCCGAGTGTTAATCCAAAGAGTTCAACTTGAAGTTTTCATTCTCAAAGCTCAAAAAGTGGAAATGGTTGTGTAATACAGTGCAACATTGCATTGAATCTTCCAGATGGTCAAAGTTTTTCTGAAGAAATTGCAAAAGATCACATGGCGTTACTTGCAACTGTGTTACAATCCTATGAAGGTTTAGTTGCGGGAAGGATCGGAAATCCTATGCTGACAAAAGAGGAATACGATCAGATAGACGCTGAAGAGATGGAGCTCATAGACATCAAATGGTGTCTAGCTAGTGTCTTGAGGAGAGCAGAAAAATTTAAAATGATCACAGGAAGAAATGATTTTCTGGATGCACATGTGTCTACTTTGGGTTTTGATAAATCTGAAGTTACTTGTTTTCGATGCAGGGAGAAAGGTCATTTCAAAAGAGAATGCAAAAATTAAGAGGCTAGTGGAGCAAAGAATCCATTTGGAAAAGATGATTACTATCGGAAAGCCATATATCAATAAGTTGATCATCAACCACATCAACAAAAGAATTCTCAAACTGCTCATGGGAAAATGATCGAAGATGCAAACAAGAAAGCATACTATGGTATCATTGATCAAGACGATGAGAAAATGGCTCCAGGATTTAGCTGGGATAAGTTTGTGAATGAGAATGGGGAGTTTAAAGCTTTTATTGCCAAAATAGTTCAAGAACCTGATTTGTTTACTGAATGGATGAAATCGATTGGTATTCATGAGAAGAATCAAGAAAAAGAATCTATTTCATCTGATGAAAGTTCAGAAGACGCAACTGTTTTTGATCAAACATCATCTGATTCTAGTTCTTCAGATGATAGTTCTGAAAAGACAATAGATTTTGATAAATCACCAACTGATGACAGTGGTGATGATGAGAAAGAAAGACATATTAATATTGCAAAAACTCATTTATCTCCTGAAAGTTTTCAATTTTATTTTGCAGATCGCTTGGAGAAGCTGAAGGAGAGACGAGCAGCAAATGAACAAAAGAAAATGAAGAGTGAAAGTGTTGATAAAAAAGAAGGGACTGTTCGAAATGAAGAGATTAAAATTGTTGCTGAGGAGATTGTTGAAACTGAAAAAGTGATTGAGGTTGAAAAGGTGTCACACCCCAATATTTCCACACTTTACCGGTGGGCCCGGTAGGGGAGTAACGTGACGTGGTTGGCAACATCATAGTCAAACAACACAATATATAAATGCACAGCGGAAGCAAAAGGATAAATATATTACAATCCGAAATAATGTAACATCCAAGTATTACAACGGAAGTAAAGGATCCACAGGTGGATCGAAAATAAATAACACTGTTCAACAGACTTTAGGCATCTAAGCTTGCGATACTCTTTATTGATGCTAGGAGTTGCCAGCCAATTCCGATTAGTACCTGCACTTAGCTTTTTTTTTTTTGGAAAATACGTCAGTTTACACGGGTAAATACAATCAACCGACTCATTTTGAAAAGGTTTAGAAAATTGATTTAAATGCACAAGGCACAAAATATTTTATAACTTGGGATAATTATTTGTGTATAAACTTGTAAAAGAATTACATGTTCGTTATACGTTCAGTAGCCCGGGCTGAATACCGGGTTAAAGATTAATAGACACACCACATGATATAATCCCGCGGCGAGTTATTCTCGAACCGGCGGTTATACCTTTTTATATATATGCACTGGCAGGTGTATGCCTACTCCCCGTGCTTAGGTCGTGGCCATTTCAATGAATGATGCCAAGGATATCCGGGACATGGTCATTAACCCCCCAAAGGCTTTAAGCAAACAAAAAAATTTAAACGGGTCATCTCAATAAATTAACCTTCATATGATTAACAATTCAATGCCCGACCAAGCGGTATTTTATATACCGTACCCCAAGCACGTATAAGGGAAAATAAGTTAAAAGTATTTACCTGAGCTAAATATAAATTCAATCCCAGCCGTATCAAATCAGCAAGTACAGATAGCTTTTACTGGGCTCCTAAATCTGGAACAAAGGTTTTTAATAACCTATTAGAATCCTAACGGGTCTTTAATTAAGTCATGACTTAGACTGGTTAGTTTTAAAAAGGGAGATATGGTTCAAACGCATGATAAGGCGAAGACTGGAATAGAATGTGATTTAGACCCGACAATTTCGGAGACTTGTATAATATGGGTATATTATACACATTCTGGATTTTGAGATAAAACCGATAAGGTTTGACCCGTTTCGGCTAATTTATGTAAACTAGTTACATAATCCGAACCGAACGCGTATGAAGCGTAACGGGTAACCATAAGAGTCCTAAACAGGTTTCCTAAGTTAACATGCTTTAAATATGTTGGGATATCAGTAGGATACCTTCCATAATGCCCAAAACGAGTTTAATCTATAATTAAGCCCCGTAGGGGTATTTCGGTCATTTTAAAGATTATAAAAGGGATCAATTAAGCTTATGTGATCCGGGTCTGAATAAATCAGTAAAATAGTTTATTTTAACTTGGTATATCAGTTGGTGTTAAGTCCTATGTGGCAAAAATGGTTTTAAACCCTTACTATGCGCTTAATACGCGTATAATGCCATTTTAAGCGATTTACGGGTTAAAATAGTATTCTGAGTTTCCGGGTCAGTTTACAAGGTTCAAAACACTTCATTTATTATTTAAAATCAGTAGCAATTGGATTGGTAGCAAAAGGACTTGTAAAACTCATTTTATGGCCGAAAAGGGCATATTCGGTATTTACCGAATTAAGGCGATAATCCTAGCTTATGATTAGTTTAAAAATAATTAAAAATCTTTAAAAATCCCAAAATATTATATTACATTAGTGGGTAAAAGGTTTGGTGTCAAAAATTGGGTTTAGATAGGTTTTACGCTAATGACGCTGTTTAATTAATAAAAGTGTTTATAATTACGTCATTAAGCATAACTCCTAATCTAGACTTCCGATTGACGTGAAAATTTACAGACATGTTCAATAATCAGTAACAAAGACTTTTGCACTTTCACATCTTCAAAAATCTCGTTTTATGAACATAAGGGCAATATGGTCAACATTTGGCAATTTAACGGAAACGTGAAACGAATTGGACAATCAAGGTAACAACCACAGAGGTTTATACTAACATGTTACAAGGTCCTAATGGAACTTTAAGGCATGTCTAAACCTATCAAAAACGGGTCAGAATCGAGGTCAAAGCAGAAAGTCAAACTATGCGACTTTCGGCTCCGAATCGGTTCAAAACAGAGAGTTGTCGAATGAAACAAGCTTAGACAAGTTTTTATGCTTATTAGCAGGTTATATGAATAATAAAACAGATTACACGCCCTCTGTAACGCTAATTACATGTTTAATGGTTATGTTGACTTTTTCGGAAGAAGTTTGACTCGACAAACGACATAGTTAGATCGGGAATCAAAGGGTGCCCTTTTAAGGGTTAATTGCCCACAATATTACCAACTTGTAACAACTTTCGTTTCGACAAAACTCTGGACCGTTTATGATTTATCTCCAAGTCAAACCGTAATTATGACGGTTTGACTTCTAGGCTATAAACTAAGCATAACCCAATCGAGAAGGGTCAAGAGTACTTACACAAGTCCTATGAACGATTTGGAATGCTTGAGGATGGTCCTTGTGCTCCAAAAATGACCAGAAGATGATTGAGAATGAATGATCAAAAGTTTGCACAAAGTGGGTTCTTATCTAGTGGATGTAATGGCTTGTAAACATGATAAAACACTCTACCAAGGTTCATTGATCATCAACATGTGTCCTAGGGGCTATAAAACATGTAGGGGGTGCTCACAAATGCAGATAAGATCAACCAAAGTCGGTTAACAGGCATGCAGGACATCTGTGCCTTTTTCTGATCAGACAAGGCAGTCGCGTAGCGCGACTGCCAGGTGGTTTATGCTCGCGCTACGCGAGCGTGTGGTTTACCAGCCAAACAATTTTCCTTTATTTGCATTTCAGTCCCTGGTCCCCCGAAAGGTCGTTTTCTCAATGTTTTCTTGCATTTTAAGACTTTATTATTGACATATGGGGCTTTAAGGCTTATACCATCTTTGTCAAGTCCTCGGGTAACTTTGTGATCACCCGAAAAGCCCTAAATTTCAATGTTGACGATTTTAACCCTCACACACGGATTTTATCATAACTTTCTCATACGGTAATGAAACTTGGTGAAATTTTTATGGTGCATTCTTGTGAGCATAATAAATTGTTACAAGGCTTCGGGTTTGCTAAAAGGTCACTCAGAGGTATATCTTAACATGTTGACACATTTAACCCCTGTAGTTTGTAATCTCTCACTTTCTTTCACAATTCGCTTCGTATGATCCATGATCCATTCGTTTAAGGTTATAAACACCATGTAGGGTTATTGTAAAGTATATTTATTCATTGTTGACTCTTTGAACCCTTATATTCAAATAGTTTCTTTGTTTGTCAACTTTAGTCCTTCAAGAACATTCTTTCACACGTTCAAACCTATGACACGTGTCAACACATTATAGGACGCAAATTTTTCGAGGTGTTACATCCTCACCCCCTTAAAAGAAATCTCGACCTCGAGATTTGCTAAAATAAGGGAAATACCTTCTGTCTTATATTAGGTTTAATCTCTATATAGTATATATGGAGCTTTTCCAAGCTCCCCAAGTTAACCTTTATAATGGGTACATGCTTCCTTCGAAGCTTCTTAACCTGTCGATCCTCAATCGATATAGGATGTTTATCACATCATAAATCCGCATACCATATTGTGATAGTGTTCCTTAACTTATTGGCGAAACACCTCCTTCAGTCACTAGTGTGCAATGTATTGCGAGCTCCGCCAAGCTCCTTAAATAGGTTTTAGCTTATAAGCTACTTGATCTTGATATTTTCGTTTTCCTTCGAATAATTTTATATATTCAGAGCTTAACTAGCCTGATAATTTAACAAATCGGCACACCCTTCCAGGGTGATATCTTTTGTTGCACTTTATTCTTTAACAAGAACTAAGGAAGGTTGCTACTTTCATAACTCCTTGATTTCTTGCCGTATACTGGCAACCTACAATCGATTATGGATTTGTATAATCTTATTTGTTGTCTCCCAGGCAACTTTCAGATCTTGATAATTGGACTTACCAATTCTCTATCTAACAATAGACATTTAACATTCCATCTATACAAGGTCTCCAAAGGAGTAGCCTTAATACTTACATATCAATTATTATAGAAAAGCTTATTTTAAGGTGAGATGGTTATTCCAACCACTGCTTAACTAGTTTTTTTTAAGGAATAGCTAATCCTTGCCGTTAGTCGAACAGATCGACGATCCTGGGCAGCTGATGGCAAATTCCTAATCGTTGCCTAATTTGGGTTGTGGTGATAATGCATAAGCAAAATGAACCGTCTTTCATACTTAACTATACCGGATTCCCAGGATATTATGTTAGGCTATATGAGCCCTCTCTTAAAACTTAGTTAATCAGGGTTTCGATTTCTCCAATGGTGGTACTAACCGTCTTGGAGATTTCACAATAATACAGCTTTAAATGGGATATAAACTTTAACTCTACCTGCCTTACAGGGGTAACATGGTAATATTAGGAGAAGAAAATCAAGGTACCAGGAGGTTACAGAGATTTTTACTAATCTCTGGCTCCACTTCATCCACCATTGTTTGTGTCAATTAAGTGACACATTTAAGATATGAGTCCACGAATTCCTCGGTCTGGAACATTTACTTGGAAAATTCCATTCAGGATATCTCCTCTGAATACCATTAGCTGACTTTAGTATTCTATGACCATCGGAATATCTTTGTGGCCCCATACATTAAACTTCCATACTGATCAGGCATGGAAGCAATCTATGGAATTTATTAAGATACACCAATCCTCATATGACGCTTTTATCATACCATCTGGTATTCGGAATCGATAGAGATTAAAGAGATATCAACTATTTATGCTTTCGTACTTCCTCGTAGAGAGAGGATACTTCTAAAATTTTATGCCTAAAGGTTTCTGACAAGAACAGAAGAAATGGTTCATATGATTTGCCCGAAGGTTCTACCTTACACTTAACATCTGGGGTTCTTACAGGAAAAATCTTTTTATAAAAGTTTGCTAAGTTTATGGTCTTGTGAGAGAATTAACAGCACCCAAAACCACTTGTAATTTATAGCAATAAATTCACAAATACGGGTTTATCTGGTGAAATTCCTAATGTGAGCTGTCTCTAAATTATTCAACAGGAGGGTTAAACGCCTCCATTAATAATCCTTCTAAACTTAGCTGTAAAATCTTAGTTAACTTTAGGGCAGTCTTAGCTTTGACTGATTACTTCTTAATCATTATAACGTGGGTAGCTGAGGTAGATCCATAATGGATTTTTAATGAGTAGGTTTTAAAACCTTAGTGTGCCCTCTGATTGCCAATGCTAACCACTAATAATTATGTGCTTTAATAGGGTACTATCTCAGCCAATGTATTAAAATTTTGCGACATACTATCGACAGTCTATAACTTTTATGGCGAGAGTCAGAAATTCTTATTCCGTCTTTTCCCTTTTCGCGAAACGAATACTAGGTTTTTCTAATAAGATCCTTAAAACTTGGACCATTCCACCATTTATAAGAGGATCCTTCTTGAGGATTTCATTAAGGTCCTTACTAATTTAGGGTATTGTCATCAAATAACTGTGATGAATACCTACCATGTCCTTTCTAGCGTAACCACTGATATACTTATGGTTTCCACTTCATCCTTTCTAGTGTTTAGCCAACATAAGCAAGCCAAGAGTAATTAAACATAGAGGTAAAATCTTGGATTCTAAAACTTAGTCAACATAAGGAGGATAAGTGGTTGACTTGTAGTAAGAAGTAAGGAAGTTATTGTACATGTGCTTATATTTAATCAAAATGGAAATTTCACAAACTAGGCACCTAGCTCGGTTGGCTAGGCGCGCGAAAGGGTGCGGCCTAGACCCAGGTTCGATTCCGGGGACGGCCAATTCCACCATTTTTTTTTATGTTTAATATTAATTAATCGTACTGATACATGTAATGATGAGGGTTGTCTCATAAGGAGTCTTGATAATTAATTGCTTCTTATCACCCATAATATGGGCTTGATTTTCAAGGCAACCCATCGATTTTTTTTTATCACTATATTGCGTCTTTATATTTTAACGGAAAAATAGGACATCGGAAAAATGATTCCTAATGGATATAAAACGTCCATTTAATATTGCTGGAGCAGTCTCTGAGGTACTATCGGCCAATTTTACTTCATACTTAACGCTTAGAGTTTTTAACAGGCAGATTTAATGATTTACAATATCTATTGTCTACGAGAGACTTATCTGAACCTGAATCAATTAATACTCTAGCATGAGCGTTATTGGTAAAGAAAGTACCTGTTGTGACATTGTCATCCTGAATAGCCTCTTGAGCATTCATCTGAGAGCTTCCAGCTTGTCTTCTTAACTTCCTCAAGCTTTTTAGCGTATTTAGGGCAGTTGGTCTTAATGCGCCCTCTTTCATTGCAACCATAGCAGGTTGCGTCCTCCATCTTCTTACAGTCCAAGGTCTTATGCCCCTTGGACTTGCATATCCCACATGCAAAAGTTCTCGTCGGTGTATGCGAGTTCGATCCATACCTGCACTTCCTGAAGTGCCGTTTCTTGCAGATTTTGCATCTGGGTTTTTCACATGACTGCTGGTTGTCCTTTAAATACTTGCCATACTTAGCTGCTCTTTCCTTGGCAGCCTTAGGGCAATTAATACTGATGTGGCCCTTTTCGCCGCAGCCATGACAGGTCGCATCTTCCAATTTCTTGCAATCCAAGGTCTTGTGACCCTTGGTTTTGCAAATTCCACATAACTTAGCACGTGGGTCGATTGTGCATTTTCCAGCAGGTTGCCTCATGCAGATCTTACATCTGGGTTTTTCACCCGACTGCTGGTTGTTCTTCAATTCCTTGCATTCATGGGTCTTGTGATCCATCTCTTTACACATACCACATCCCCTGATCTGTTCATATATACATTTACTGAAGTGCCTCTTTTTCCTGCAATTCTTATATTCGGGTTTAGCCTCCTTTGGCTTGGACTGGTTATAGTTTGAACCGGTCTTACCCTTTTTACAACCTTGAATTGGGGTATCATTGCCCTTTCGTTTGTGATCCCTCAGCACGCGATCCACAACGTTATTTATGGCCATATTTAACATAGCCTGTAACTCGGTTCTTGATAAGTTCAGTCTTACTTCATCATTCTGATCAACTGAACGATTTTGGGCTTCTGAGGAGTCAGCCATGGTGAAGCTTTGAAGGCTACAAACCAAGTAGTAATAATTGGCTTAATTATAGTGAATTGTCGAATTTGTTGATTAGATAGCTATGGTGTAAATAAACCATATAGGCCAAAAGATAGTATTTAAGTTAATTGATTATGTTCTGCCTAGGTTTTTAACTAAACCCTCCTTGGCGTGTAAACAGAATATAATCCTTCATATTTATTAGACAGGGGACATAAATCACGACTGTCAATGTCGTACTGACATTTTATATTGCACAAGAGCTTGTTCCCAAGGACTCTTGATGGCACAGGGCCTTGTCACTTATGGAAAAATCTAAAACATAAACGATGATTCCTTTGGGTCGGAAAATTTCATAGTTCATCGTCTTGACAAGAATTTATGAAATAAAAACTATCTTTTCATGTATACACCTTTGCCCGTAGGTATACATCCCAAATGGATGTTTTGATGCTTACATCATGTTCGACGTTTGCTAGCCATGATTCCTATTGATCACTTACGCTAAATAAGGGATTGGGAAAATTCCTAATATAAGGGTGACAAGTGTGATTTTATCGCATCACTGTTATCAGGAGTGTTAACACATTTTCAGATGTTAACAAGGATCTGAATCTCTTTTTAAACAGATTTTACCATCTTAGGTAGGTCTTCAATGACATTCAAGCTAGGTCAAACCTTTTAAGATTCTCTTTTAATAATTATACTGGCAGGAAAGGAATGATATTTATTTTATTCAGGATTTCTATCATAAATCCTGATTTACAAGTTAATAATAGCACAAATGGCCTAGTCGCGTAGACAAGTTTAATTTATAAGCCATGATTTCAGAGAATCGAGGCATTAAGGTTTTAATAATAGTACGAATAGCCTAGTCAAAAGGACATTTATAAATTATAAGCTAGAATTTCAGAGAATCAAAGCCTTGAGGTTTGAATCTAGTTCATTACCTTTTTCTGACAGGGAGTCATAGCTACCACTGTATTTTGGCTCATGTAGAAATGAGCAAGGCCCGTAGGCACTACATTACCACGTATGGTTAAAATATGATCATCTTAATTGAAAATGTAAACCCAGGATTCAGAGATCATTATACTGGGTTAGGAATCTTTTGAAGAATCCTTAATAACGTGTGTGATTTCCAACGAATCACGTCTGTCGGGAGTGTTAACATGTTTTAAGATGTTAATAGGGATTTGAATCTTTTAAACAGGTCTTACCATCTTGGCCCGGTTTTATAATTGACCCGCAGGCTAGGTTTCACTCTCAAGATTCTTAATTTATGATTTGAATCTTTTTAACAGGTCTTACCATCTTGGCCCGGTCTTATAGTTGACCCGAAGGCTAGGTTTCACACTTAAGATTCTTAATTTATGATTTAACGCAGAACAATTTTTAAATTGAGGTGTTAATAAGGATCTGAACCTAAAATGAGAAACTGCCATCTTGCCATTTTATTATAATGGTAGATCTATAATATAGGAATGATATTTTAAACATAATCGTTCCTTTAAAACTTAAACAAGTATAGGGTTGCCCTAAACGGGACTTCAAAGGAATAATGTTGTCCTCGAAGGGACTAAAAGATAAATATCGTGATAAGGACTTCTAAGGAAACGATCTTCAGCAAAAAGGAGTTTCTTCTTCATATTATTTCTGTATGCTTTCTCCTTGGTTGCACGTTTCATCCTAGCCGCTGTACGAAGGTCAGCAATTTAAGGCTCCGGGTGTGGAGAATTCCTATTACGGTTTCTTTGCTTGGCGACGTATCCGATATATAAAAAAAATTGGAAAGAAAGATTTCCAGATGAGGATTAAGAATATTCCTATGTTAAGTCTAGACTCAGAAGGTTTAGGAAAGTGCAATTGTGTCATTGAGATTAAACACAAAAGCTAGTGTTTAATTCACTCAATGTTGGCTCTGATACCAACCTGTCACACCCCAATATTTCCACACTTTACCGGTGGGCCCGGTAAGGGAGTAACGTGACGTGGTTGGCAACATCATAGTCAAACAACACAATATATAAATGCACAGCGGAAGCAAAAGGATAAATATATTACAATCTGAAATAATGTAACATCCAAGTATTACAACGGAAGTAAAGGATCCACAGGCGGATCGAAAATAAAATAACACTGTTCAACAGACTTTAGGCATCTAAGCTTGCGATACTCTTTATTGATGCTAGGAGTAGCCAGCCAATTCCGATTAGTACCTGCACTTAGCCTTTTTTTTTTTTTTGGAAAATACGTCAGTTTACACTGGTAAATACAATCAACCGACTCATTTTGAAAAGGTTTAGAAAATTGATTTAAATGCACAAGGCACAAAATATTTTATAACTTGGGATAATTATTTGTGTATAAACTTGTAAAAGAATTACATGTTCGTTATACGTTCAGTAGCCCGGGCTGAATACCGGGTTAAAGATTAATAGACACACCACATGATATAATCCCGCGACGAGTTATTCTCGAACCGGCGGTTATACCTTTTTATATATATGCACTGGCAGGTGTATGCCTACACCCCGTGCTTAGGTCGTGGCCATTTCAATGAATGATGCCAAGGATATCCGGGACATGGTCATTAACCCCCCAAAGGCTTTAAGCAAACAAAACAATTTAAACGGGTCATCTCAATAAATTAACCTTCATATGATTAACAATTCAATGCCCGACCAAGCGGTATTTTATATACCGTACCCCAAGCACGTATAAGGGAAAATAAGTTAAAAGTATTTACCTGAGCTAAATATAAATTCAATCCCAGTCGTATCAAATCAGCAAGTATAGATAGCTTTTACTGGGCTCCTAAATCTGGAACGAAGGTTTTTAATAACCTATTAGAATCCTAACGGGTCTTTAATTAAGTCATGACTTAGACCGGTTAGTTTTAAAAAGGGAGATATGGTTCAAACGCATGATAAGGCGAAGACTGGAATAGAATGTGATTTTGACCGGACAAGTTCGGAGACTTGTATAATATGGGTATATTATACACATTCTGGATTTTGAGATAAAACCGATAAGGTTTGACCCGTTTCGGCTAATTTATGTAAACTAGTTACATAAACCGAACCGAACGCGTATGAAGCGTAACGGGTAACCATAAGAGTCCTAAATAGGTTTCCTAAGTTAACATGCTTTAAATATGTTGTGATATCAGTAGGATACCTTCCATAATGCCCAAAACGAGTTTAATCTATAATTAAGCCCCGTAGGGGTATTTCGGTCATTTTAAAGATTATAAAAGGGATCAATTAAGCTTCTGTGATCCGGGTCTGAATAAATCAGTAAAATATTTTATTTTAACTTGGTATATCAGTTGGTGTTAAGTCCTATGTGGCAAAAATGGTTTTAAACCCTTACTGTGCGCTTAATACGCGTATAATGCCATTTTAAGCGATTTACGGGTTAAAATAGTATTCTGAGTTTCCGGGTCAGTTTACAAGGTTCAAAACACTTCATTTATTATTTAAAATCAGTAGCAATTGGATTGGTAGCAAAAGGACTTGTAAAACTCATTTTATGGCCGAAAAGGGCATATTCGGTATTTACCGAATTAAGGCGATAATCCTAGCTTATGATTAGTTTAAAAATAATTAAAAATCTTTAAAAATCCCAAAATATTATATTACATTAGTGGGTAAAAGGTTTGGTGTCAAAAATTGGGTTTAGATAGGTTTTACGCTAATGACGCTGTTTAATTAATAAAAGTGTTTATAATTACGTCATTAAGCATAACTCCTAATCTAGACTTCCGATTGACGTGAAAATTTACAGACATGTTCAATAATCAGTAACAAAGACTTTTGCACTTTCACATCTTCAAAAATCTCGTTTTATGAACATAAGGGCAATATGGTCAACATTTGGCAATTTAACGGAAACGTGAAACGAATTGGACAATCAAGGTAACAACCACAGAGGTTTATACTAACATGTTACAAGGTCCTAATGGAACTTTAAGGCATGTCTAAACCTATCAAAAACGGGTCAGAATCGAGGTCAAAGCAGAAAGTCAAACTATGCGACTTTCGGCTCCGAATCGGTTCAAAACAGAGAGTTGTCGAATGAAACAAGCTTAGACAAGTTTTTATGCTTATTAGCAGGTTATATGAATAATAAAACAGATTACACGCCCTCTGTAACGCTAATTACATGTTTAATGGTTATGTTGACTTTTTCGGAAGAAGTTTGACTCGACAAACGACATAGTTAGATCGGGAATCAAAGGGTGCCCTTTTAAGGGTTAATTGCCCACAATATTACCAACTTGTAACAACTTTCGTTTCGACAAAACTCTGGACCGTTTATGATTTATCTCCAAGTCAAACCGTAATTATGACGGTTTGACTTCTAGGCTATAAACTAAGCATAACCCAATCGAGAAGGGTCAAGAGTACTTACACAAGTCCTATGAACGATTTGGAATGCTTGAGGATGGTCCTTGTGCTCCAAAAATGACCAGAAGATGATTGAGAATGAATGATCAAAAGTTTGCACAAAGTGGGTTCTTATCTAGTGGATGTAATGGCTTGTAAACATGATAAAACACTCTACCAAGGTTCATTGATCATCAACATGTGTCCTAGGGGCTATAAAACATGTAGGGGGTGCTCACAAATGCAGATAAGATCAACCAAAGTCGGTTAACAGGCATGCAGGACATCTGTGCCTTTTTCTGATCAGACAAGGCAGTCGCGTAGCGCGACTGCCAGGTGGTTTATGCTCGCGCTACGCGAGCGTGTGGTTTACCAGCCAAACAATTTTCCTTTATTTGCATTTCAGTCCCTGGTCCCCCGAAAGGTCGTTTTCTCAATGTTTTCTTGCATTTTAAGACTTTATTATTGACATATGGGGCTTTAAGGCTTATACCATCTTTGTCAAGTCCTCGGGTAACTTTGTGATCACCCGAAAAGCCCTAAATTTCAATGTTGACGATTTTAACCCTCACACACGGATTTTATCATAACTTTCTCATACGGTAACGAAACTTGGTGAAATTTTTATGGTGCATTCTCGTGAGCATAATAAATCGTTACAAGGCTTCGGGTTTGCTAAAAGGTCACTCAGAGGTATATCTTAACATGTTGACACATTTAACCCCTGTAGTTTGTAATCTCTCACTTTCTTTCACAATTCGCTTCGTATGATCCATGATCCATTCGTTTAAGGTTATAAACATCATGTAGGGTTATTGTAAAGTATATTTATTCATTGTTGACTCTTTGAACCCTTATATTCAAATAGTTTCTTTGTTTGTCAACTTTAGTCCTTCAAGAACATTCTTTCACGCGTTCAAACCTATGACACGTGTCAACACATTATAGGACGCAAATTTTTCGAGGTGTTACAAAAGGTCATCGAAGTTGAAAAGATTATGGAAGTTATCAAGCCTTGTTCAAAGTGTTTGGAATTTTGCAAGCAATGTGCAGAAAAAGATGAGAAATTGGTTGAGCTTGAAAAAATGAAAGAACAATTATTGTTCAATCTCAATTATGTGAAAGAGTCATATGATGTGCTAAACAGAACAGTCACTGGTCTTCAAAAGACAAATTCTGAAAGAGAAGATGCACTGACCATGATGAATGCTGTGATGATGACAAAGCAAAAGGCGATTAATCATTACATTGAGGAATGTGCAAAGTTGCAACGGGAGTTGGAAAATGAAAAGATTGAGAATGAGAGAATTAGACGTTTATTACAGAGTTATTCTAGTTCTGATTATCTCATTGACCGAATTTATCCAACTGTTGCAGGTTTTGAAGCATTCCAAAAAGATGATAAGCCAAAGAAGAAAGATACTGGTAAGAAACAGAGTGCTAGTTATAACAATTGTCCGCCTCCGATTTGGGAAGGGTATTCTCCTAGAAAACCGAATGAGGAGCAAGTCGAAAAAGCAGTCAATATAAAGTTAAAGTCCGATATAACCGATGAATTACCAGAAAACATTGACGTCGTTTTTACGTCATCTGATATTGATCATGAATTCAAGTTAATAAAAAAGGTGGTCGATCAGGTGTTGGATACAGATGAGGAGTCAGAGTTAAAGTCGGAGTCAAAGTCCGAGTCTGGGTGTTCAAGTTCGTCCGTCAAAAGTTCGAGTTCGTCGGTCAACAGTTCAAAATCGTCGGTCAAACGAGTGTATAATAAAGAATTCCTGTTATCAAAATCTAATTTGAATGACGAATCGGTCAAAGTGGCATATACTTTGAAGGATTCAGACAAATTATATTCTGATGAGGAATTTCCAATAAGAAGTGTTAATTTTGAAAAGATCAAAAAGGTTTTCAAACTTACAGAAATTAATATTTCTGAAATAAAAGATGTAAATCTTACTGAAAAACCTAAAAAATACACTTCAAGAGCTCAACAAAGATTGAACAAGAAAAAAGGTTACAGTTCTGGTTCTGTTTTTCAAAAGAAGCCAAACCATAACAGTAATTTCAAAAGAAAAGGATTAGGATTTATTACACCTGAAAATCATAAAAATGAGAAAATTTCTAAAACAAATACAAAATTTGTTTCAGGGACAAATTGTGAAAAAGAAGCAAAAAGCTCATTCTGGAAACAGTCAAACCAGGAGTTTCTTGCTGAAAAGAAGAAGAATGAAGCTATTCAAAGAAAGGAGACAAGAACCTGTTACAAGTGCAATGAAGTTGGTCATATTGCATGGAACTGTTCTCAAACAATAAAAACAAAACAGGAAGTATCTCAAAAACTCAAAGAAAAAGTTGTTGAGAAAAATGAACCACTAACTGAGAAATTCAAAATTTTTGAAAATTCAACATATGAAGTTGGTGAGTGTTCAAAGAAAATTTTTTACAAAAAGAAAGCTAAGGACAACCAAGTGTGGATGGTTAAGAAGATTCCTGGCGATGAATCTAACTTCACAAAGTTAGACGAGCCACAAGTTGAATTAAAAGATGAAAACTCAGTACCTCCAATGGATGATGTTCATTTTCCACCATTGAGGGCTGAGAATTTTAAATCAAAAGTTGGGAAAGTTGAGATCTCAGATCAATTCTATTCTGAGAAGAAAGAATTTGATGTTGATAAAGCATTTAATGGGAATGTTAAAAGGATTTTTGGGAAAATGGTCGAGGGTAAAGTCAAAGGGGTAAAAGAGTTCTATGAAACAAAGAAGGCAACATATATCCTGACTGAAAGTGAACTTGAAAAGCTTACATCCAAGCTTGCTGAGGCTTGGATGTCTGTGTTTAATATGTAAAATCTGGACTTGCCGGAGCTTCCAAGTAGTGGAGCATGAATCGGCATCATTCTTGAAAAATTGTTTTTGAATAGGTATGTCTTGCCGGAGCTTCCAGGTTGGTAAGTGTGGAGCAGGTATCGGCATCTTTCTTGAGAAATTCACAAAAGTGATTTTGACTTACAAGTGGTTGGAAAAGATTTTCACTTACAAGTGGTAAATCAAGGACATTAAGTTGTACTTGTTTTTCCTACATGTGGTATTTTGAAGGACAATATGATGAACCTCTAATCTACAAATGATAAAATCAACAAAACTTATTTTCTGGAAAAATCATTTTGGTTAAAACAAATTTAAGTGTTTTGAAATCATTATGAGAAAATAGTTTGTTGAAAGAGGGAGTTTTGATTGTTTATGCCAAGTGGATGGCGATTTGAAGCGATTTAATATCAGTTGTCATGTTACTTGTACAGCTTGTTTTCAAATTTCCTTAAATGATTTTGAATTTTAGGGGGAATAAAATTTTCAGAAAATCCAAAAATCCAAAAACATTAGAAAATTTGAAAAAGGCAAAAACATGATAAAATACAAAAATGAGTTTTGGTGTCAAAGAAGAGGAAATGATAGTACATCAGTAGACAGTTACAGTATGCTAAAGAAATGTAATGTTTATATAGTGTTAAACAGTCTCGTCTCACTGATGATATGCCGATAGGTTTTTACACATTTAGTAAGCTTTTTCGGGATATAAACTTAAATTCAAACTTGCTTATTTTGTGGGGAACACTACTTGGATATATAGGTAACCCCTGAAATTTCGTTTGAAAGGTCACTCTTTCTGAGATACTAGGTCTTTATGCTCAGTGATATCTGGGGTATTATCCCGGGACTTCTGATTTTGCGGAAGCAATGGCCTAGTCCCCGGAGAATACTTTACGCTTGCTTGAAATATAGCGCCGCCCTCAGCAAAACTGATGAAACAATAAAATTGATAATCATTGCTGTTGTAAAAAAGATCCTCTAAAGGGGGCACACCAAAAGTCGAGCCGTCATCTCTCTGCTGAACAGAAGTTCTGACCTGAGCTCTCACGGTTTCGTAATTAACCCCTTACAGATATCATCTGTGGTATACTCACCTGTAAGACTGAATATTGGGATCTGGATACGGGAGTATATTCAAGAGGTGGGACACATGAATGAGTTTAAGTCCTTAATTCACCTAATTCATATCCTGAATCAGTTGAAATTTGTGTGAAAATTTAAGTGGATCAGTATATCGGCAATCTAAGTGAATTGTTTAATTCTTAATGTGTAACTAAGCTCAACGGTATTTGTGACTTGTCAAAAACTGATATGATCCTCTTACACAAACTCACAAAAATATTGTCTGTAAATATTTCTTTACTGCATTTCATTACATTCAAAAATACAAAAAGATTTTTGACAACTGGTGTTGGAGAGCTGATTTTCAAAATTTCAATTGCTAAACATGATGAACAAATGGTTTGGGTAAAAATTGTTTGAGATGTTTTGAAATGAAATGAGAAAAGGTTTTGAAATAAATACGTTATTTTTGCAAGTGGTTCATCAGAGACTAACATTGTAAAATCATTGTCTTTATATCTTATCCACAAGTGTTCATTAGATGGTGAAATTGTTTTTACAATTGATCATCAAAAAATTTACTTTTGGGTAGAGAATGTGAAGGATATCTGAGTGATAGAGAGTCAGGTTCCGATACCTAAGGACTCTGTGATTTTAACAAGCCAGGCTGCGATCCCAGCATATTGAAAGGGGGAGTCTGAAGACATCCGAGGAAAGTTTGTTCGAGGGGAGTCTGTGGATGCTGATGAAGAGAGAGCAATCAGACTGATTTTCAAAATTTCAATTGCTAAACATGATGAACAAATGGTTTGGGTAAAAATTGTTTGAGATGTTTTGAAATGAAATGAGAAAAGGTTTTGAAATAAATACGTTATTTTTGCAAGTGGTTCATCAGAGACTAACATTGTAAAATCATTGTCTTTATATCTTATCCACAAGTGTTCATTAGATGGTGAAATTGTTTTTACAATTGATCATCAAAAAATTTACTTTTGGGTAGAGAATGTGAAGGATATCTGAGTGATAGAGAGTCAGGTTCCGATACCTAAGGACTCTGTGATTTTAACAAGCCAGGCTGCGATCCCAGCATATTGAAAGGGGGAGTCTGAAGACATCCGAGGAAAGTTTGTTCGAGGGGAGTCTGTGGATGCTGATGAAGAGAGAGCAATCAGACTGATAAAGACTGAAGACGTTGAAGACTCGACACTTAAGACTCGTCAACATTCGAGGGGGAGTCTGTTGGTGCATACGTCTGTCGACTTCGTCTTGTGTCGAGTCTCGCATTGTTCATAGCACGAAGATCGAGAAAACAAGTAAAAAATGTAATTTCGCTTGAAGAGGACACGGCAGGTTCAAGCGAAATCACTTATTTCGCTTGAACTGGTAATTTCGCTTGAGAGTATGATTTCGCTTGAGTGTGTAATTTCGCTTGAATGTTATTCCGCTTGAAGCATGTTCAAGCGGAATCACCTGTCCTATAAATAGTTGTGATCTGATTCAGTTTGAATCAGTCTTGTATGTGTGTTTTCCGACGGCGAAGCTCTGTCGAAGTGTCTGCAGATCTGTAATTGTATCAGAATCAATATAAAAGACAGTTTAAGTGTATATCTAGCTGAATTCAACTCATTATGTCTGTTTCTGCCTTTCATTTTGAGTAGAACGCCTCTGATTGACTCGTTTCGGGTCCGAACACGATCCTACAACTATTACCATGAATTACATTTAGTTATTGATTTTTTTCCTTTTACTAAGTGGCTAATAAATAATACTTTTTGGTTATCAAATTCGTAAATGGCCATATGTATTTTATTTTACCCACGCCATACAAAACCTATTGTGGAAATTACTAATATTTGGCCACAATTTTTTATTGTGGCTAGTAAGTGTGGCTTAAGGTTTCAAATAAATGTGTTTCACCTGAATCGAAAAATCAAGCAAATATCGTGGCAGTAAGTCACATTTGGCTACATTTATCGAGTTATGGCTAGTAAATATCACAAATATTTTTCTAAAAGTGTGGCTAAAGGTTTTGAACCGATAAACAATGGTCACCTTAATTATAAAATGTGTGGCTAAAAGTGTTTTCAAATGTTATAAATGACCTTTAGCCACACATTTATTCATATGTGTGGCAAGAGGTTTGGTCAAATTTGTGTCCGTAGCCCCCTTTTCGACGTAATGTTAAAAAAAGTAGAAAAACAAATATATATATAGGGTAAGGTTCATGCGAGAACCACCTTTATTGCGAGAACCGCGAGAACCAATGTGAACACAAACAAAAATATCTAAAAAAAACCTAAAAAAATCTACCCCCCCCAAGCTAAAATGCTAAAAACTAAACCCCCAAAAAACCTAAAAAATATAAAAAAATAAAGAAAAACACAAATTTTATTTTTATTTTTTACATTAAAATCGCTACTTTAGTCGCCAAAATTTTTTTTTTTTTTACTAAAAGTAGCGATTTTTTTATAAAAAAATATTAAAATTTTTTTGTGTGTTTTTTAGCTACTTTAAGGTAGTTTTGGTTGTGTTCACATTGGTTCTCGCGGTTCTCACAATAAATGGTGGTTTCTAACAGATCCTTCTCATATATATATATATATATATATATTCAACACTCAATCTAATTTTAAAACAAGTTTGTAATTTCGTAGCTAAAACGTTTGTCGGTGTTGATTTGTGACGACTGACGAGTATGACTAAGGGATTTCCGCGTGTACAAGCCTTCCTCGACAAATTGGGTTGTCGGTAATACTCATTCGTTTTATAGTACATTATTATCTTTTTGATTCACTTTCTAGTGTCGTACTAAGGATAGCAATCGGGAAGATTATACATAAGCTTCAACTAACATAACACAAAAGTAGTTTACAAGCTAAGCAACTTCAACAGACTTAATATACTTGAACTACAAAAAAAGGCTAGGACAACCTGCGTTGATTCATGACGAGTATGACTAAGGGATTTCCACGTGTATAAGCCTTTCTCGACAAATTGGGTTGTTGGTGACACTTATTGGATTTGTAGTGCATTATTAGCGTTTTGATTTACTTTCTAGTGTCCTACCGAGGATAGCAATTGGGAAGATTAAACATAGCTTCAACTAACATAAGAGAAAAGTAGTTTACAAGCTAAGCAAATTCAATAGACTTAATATACTTGGACTGCATAAAAATACAATGAAAATACAAGGACAAGTGTTCAACTCCATTAAAATATAAGTTACTCGGATACGTATTTAATAAATAAGTTTCACCTCCAATGCGAGATACACATTCTTGACTATTTTGTCCCTTCGTTTCCATTAAAAAGCAACAATGATAGGTGAGATTTCGTTATATCGGGGCGACCATGCCCATCTCCTTCACCATACATGAATTGTGCCATTCTAGCCATGTTTGATGCATATTCGACGTACTCTCGTGAAAATTGAGAATTCACACGTGTTCGTTCTTTGTTAAGTTTCTTCCATGTGTCCCGAATCATTTCTTTAATGTACTTTCTAGCTTCTTCTTCTGTTGCACCACTCTCATGCATGTAACACTGGATTGATTTTGGAATGTCTCCTCTTGCCGGTTCATCCTTAAAAACATAAGAGAATTGTAAGTATGTGTGTGAGTGTATATATGTATATATAGATATGTGTGTGTGTATAGATACATACATACACAAACAAACACACACATACACATATACATAGGGTAAGGATTGGATAAAAATGACAAAAATCATTGATAGGGTAGGAAGACATAGGAGAATGACACATACATAAATTTGGAAAATGGGTGGAATGGTATAAGAGTAATCTTGTCATTCTCTCGGCACATACCCCCTGTTTTTAAACATCAGTAACTTTTTCATACGTTAAACGGTTTTTTTAAATACACTATAAAATCTAGTGTTTGTTTATCTTTCCAACGAATATGATATTGCTATATAAAACTCAGAAAGAAAAAAACAACAATTTACCTAAGTTTTATGTTCATGCAAAAAAAAAAAAAAAAAAAAAAACAATGACTAGAACTATGATTAGAATTGAAAAACACAATGGGTGAGACCAAATATATAATGAACAATACAGACGAAAATAACAATGAACAGACAAAAAACACAATGGGCAGACAATATACACAATGACTAGAACTAAAAAAACACTGACTAGAACCGAAAAAGCACAATCATCGGAACTGAAAAACACAATGAAGAAGACAAAAAACACAACGGAGAGAACAAATAAAACAATGACAGAAAAAACACAATGTACAGTATAGTAAAACACAATGACAAAAATGAAAAAAAATCACAATGACTAAAACTAAAAAACACAATGCCAGAACTAAAAAATCACAGTAAACAAGACAAAAAAAAAAATACACAGCTAAAACTAAAAACACAATCCATATAATAATTATGGGTTTTGGGTGAATGAAGTTACTTCTTCGTTAGATTAAGATTACCTTTGCTTTAGCTTTAGCAATGAATAAGAAAGTTAGGATTGCCCCTAGTCAAATTGTTAGTACGGATTACTATTGGTTAATTGTGTCATGGTTTAAATTATTACAATTTGATTTTTCTTATATACCCAAAGTACCAATGCTAATTATAGATATTTACTATAATAATAATTTGTATACACAAGTCTCCCTACATTTATATTTATATTGTTCCTTGGACACTAGAATAGTTTTGTTGTTTTTTATTAATATTTTATTATTATAATTAATTTAAACATTTTTTTATTTTATAAATTTTTAAGTTGTTTTGTAAAGTGTTGATTATGTCGTTACGACATGCTTATTATTATTATCAAGGTGCCAATATAAAATTTGTGCAAAATCGAGCTGCGCAAAGTACTATACACAAGTTATTGAAGCAAAAACAAACATGTCATTAAAGCTGCCTCACAATTTAGCATTTTTGTTTAAAGTAACGTCATTTTCCCTTTTCCGTCATTCTAATAACTTGATGTAACGCGTTATAAAATCCAAAATATACAATTGCGATTTGTTTATTTTATCAATGTTTTGGTAAAAGCTTTGTTCAAAAACGAATGGTGTGAATATAACTAATTTTTTTTACCTTGACGAACCAAATTGATATCGTCTTAACCATACCACTACCGGCATTCGGCTTTGTTGTTTTCTTGAATTTTCAGTATAAATTTATTTAAAAATGGAGTTGTATTCGCAATATAGTTAACCTTTTTTGGTATTGAAAGTTATATCGAATGCTAAAATAATGAACAAATACCGTTTGAACAACATCGATACCAATATTTGTTTGTATAATTTTGGTTGACGTAAACCATGTGTTGATTGCTATACTAAGTGTCGGTATCGTACCCGTACATATTTTAAGTATGGCCGGTCCGTTAATGTAATTGGGCTAGACAACGGCTTAGGACCTCCAAAAAAAATAGGGTCTTTAAGATTAGAAAAAATATATATTTATAAAACAAAGATATTACATTTACGGTGATAATTGATAACATAAATCTTAGTATAGTCTGGTGCTAAGAACAATAATGGATTTTTGTAGAGTGCTGGGTTCGAATCCCCCAAGCTGCCCATTTTACTCACCTTAGAGCATTCACATCCAAGGCATCATATTCTCAGTGTGGTGTTTTTAAAATATAAAGAGTATAAAAAGTGGTTGTGAGTGTAGGAGAGAGAAAATGTTACTGTTCATCTGTATATTTGGTGAGACACTGTTCACCCCCTATAATTTTTTAATATATTTTGAAAGTGGTTGTGAGTGGATGAGAGAGAAAAGATAATGATAAAGGTATAAAAAATATTATTTAATTGAAAAAGAGAGAGAAAATGTAGTGTTTTATAGTGTAATTTATGGTGAAAATATAGTGGGTTGGATGTGAATGCTCTTACTCACCCTTTTAGGCCATCCGTAGTCATAAAGCCCCTTGTGGGGCGTTATGCGACACGTGTCGTGCCACGTCACACAGGGGCTTTATGGGGCGTTATATCACTTGAGCCCGTAGTCATAACGCCCCTACCCATCATTACCAAATTATTAATTTTCAATTTTATTAATTAATTATAAAAAACCTTGCTTAAATTTGATTGGTCCCTTGTTATGAAACATGGCGCGATAATTATACCGCCTCCCCCAAATTTATGAAACATGGCGCCCCTTGTTTTGGTGTGTGGGGGTTATGGCGGCGCTATGAGGCATACCGCCCCCCACATGCCGCCCACTACACATACCCTTAGTAAAGGGTTATTGGTGCGTCTTTTTAACCAACTCTTGTCTCCTTGATTTTTAACAATAATTAACTAATAATATTTTGTTCACATAATTTTCAACTTGCTGTGTCCATGTTAAATTTTCTTTTAAAAAAGTCATTTCTAGATTATAACAGATAGTATACTGAAAATGGGGGGGGGGGGGGGGGGGGATATTCCACGGTCCTCCCAACCGCTGGAGTGATAACACTCCACCAGCAACCTAGCCTCATGGTGCCAGGGGTGAATACCCCATCCCGAGCTGAGTCCGTTTCCTTCTGGGAAGAAGGTGGCCGATTGTCCCCGTGCCTGGACTCGAACCCGGGTCTCTATGAAGAGTAGGGGTGAGGCTGGCCAACTGGGACTGAAAATGTGTAGCATTTTTTAATTTCTTTCATACAAAATGTAAGTTGTTATTTGTAAGGTTAAACTGTTTTGATCAACTTAGATTTGATTTATGTTTTAGATACCCGAAAAATCATCTAGTTTATATATTGGCTAAGTGTTATATAAGTTTCTTCCCAATATATTTTTGTTTATTTCATTTGCTTTTAATACATTTGGTTTCATAGCCCCAGAGGCCGTGGAATTCCTGAACAAGTTCTAGCGGGTCGTGAATAGTAATTCTCAGCCTTAAAAGTTGCTTCGTCTTTAGTATGATTGGTTTTGCAATTCAAAAGGGGGTTGCGACGCAGTTTGTTACAGTTTACTTGACATTTGTTTGTAATTTTGTATTTTGGCATTTTAATGTGATTATCGAAATTTCTTTATTTCTATTAGATACAAACTGAAATTATGAGCCCAACAAAATATAAAAAGGGCCTCAGGTTTTTTAATTGGCTTTGTGTCTCCAAAACGCTTGGAACGGCCTTCACTTTAAAGAATTAATACTGCTTTCAACCAAATCCCCGACGCGAGCGCACCACGTGGTAACTGCAACCAGTTAATAAAAAAATGCATACCGTGGATGTCCCCAAGTCATCAGCCAGTCGTAAGACTAGTGACGAGTAGTGATCTATTTTCTCGAATTCTTCCTTGCATTGCAAGATTTCTTGGGTTGCTCCAACCGATGTTGCAAATTTATCATGCATGAGTACTACGGGACCAGATATTGATACATAACCATTATCCAAGTACTCTTGGAGTTCTAAGTAAATTATGGTGTACCTGTCTATCACGTTGGTAAATCGTTGAAGTTCATCCAAAGTACCATACACGTCATAAATATCATCTATAGCGGTGACCATGGCAACACACCTGACTAATGAACTCCTTCCAATGCTATAGTGAGGTAGGTAACCAAAACCAACCGTCCACAGAAAACTCGGCACTAAGCTGTCTCGAATAAAGCTAAGCTTCGTAACCCATTTTAAATTTCTCCACCACCTAAAATATATATAGAGTATGTGTGAGGGTTGGCTTAATCTATTTGTGATCATCTTAACACGTGAAAATATGATAATACATGTGTTGTATACGATCCCTAAAATAGAGACAATTACACATATTATAGTTGGAGTGAGTTTTAATGAAAAGCAAAAATTTCTAAGTATATATAGTGATTATTTCCTCTCCTTGTCAAAACTGAAAATTAAACATTTAACGTAAATCACATATTGAAATCCAATTTGTGAAATGTAAAATAAATCACAACGATATATGACACTAAGTGCTAATCCTAACAAGTTATAATATGTTGACAAGATCAAAAATTGCATAACCATCTTCAAATAATCGAAAAATAATGTACGGTTTTATTGTATAATCAAGAAAATTGGGACTCCAAGGTAGGGTTTATATTTTTGATATACTAGTAGTTTAGTCATCACTGGTAGATGTATATACATAAGTAATAAGTTCTTTTTTTTTTCTGAATAAATTACAACTTTTGTCCTTTATGTTTATATCAAATTGCAGTCGTTGTCCTTTAGCGCAAAAGTTGACAAGTTTTATCCTTAATGTTCCAAAATCCTGCACGTTATGTCCTTTAGGCCAAACCCAGTTAGGTGTTTGTTAGACCCTAATTTGTAATTGACCAAAACGTCGCAGCGGAAATTCGTACCATAAAAATTTCCTTCGTTACAAACACTTTGATGCACTTAAATTCATTTTTATGGTTAATTCTTTCACAATAAATACAATTATTGAACTTATTTACAATAATAAATATAACTTAGCTTCGCTCAATTACATATTCTAACACTCCCGTACAATCTATCTTGTGACTCGGTCTTCGATCGCTCCTCTTCAGAATGACAATCTGGCTCAAACAACCTGCACTCACCAAATACATACCAGACATTAATACACTTTATCAATATATACGATTCTTAACCTTGAATTATTTACATCCCATTCTTCCTTTACATTAAACATTTCTTCCCGCGTACCTCACCTCTGGTGAGTCTTCGATACTGTACCTGCATTACACCTAAAACTCCAGGTACACGAATAACAACGTAAAACTTAATCATACTGAATAACTTACATACGTACCTAAACTTCATACATATTATTTCCATCCATACTTACGTACACACGCGCATACACACCTACTTGCATACATACACACACACATTCCTGCCAACCTACATGCATACCTACATATAACCACATCTTTATTATTATATACGTATCTACATCCACACATACCTACATCATTACGTACACTCATGATATTATACCTATATACATACATACATACATAGTCCCCACTTGCAACATACCGAACTCATACACGCCTACTCTCAAACATACTCTCATATATCCACGTATACTTGCTTACGTACTTATAAACACACATACATACCTATCAAGTATGGGCATACACTTAAATTCATAAAAACGTAAGTTAAACTAGTCGTACGTAACTTAAAACGCGTTTAAACGAGTTCCCAAGACAAAACGAGGCACGAAAACGATTTTCGGAAAAACTTACCCCGTCGCGCGACGCGACGGGCCGTCGCGCTACGCGACCCCCCTAAATCAACAGAATATCGCAGCTGGTTGCTGCATATTCTCAGCACGATCCGGTTTTACGGAAACGAGCATAACTCTCTCGTTTTTGATCCGTTTTACCCGATTCTTTTTCCTACGTGATCGTAATTTAATTCTCCATCACATTAAGTAAAAATCCCATATTTGGATTACCGAAATTTATGACTATTAAGCCTTCGGCTCGTTACCCTTTTACCAAATCTTGACCCGTTCATGCTTTTATCAACATAACTTGTTTGTTTGACCTTAACTTCATATGAACCTAATACTTGCAAGGTCATCTATCATAAAAGATTCATTCCCGACTACCTTACACCTTATTTCACCCATCTTCGCTCAAAAGCTTATTTTGACCCGTTAAGGGTAATTGCGCATTAAATGGTTTATGACTAACCAAAACCATACTCCCCACTTTCATACTCGACCAAAACATTACACTAATCGAATAACTTGTTTCTAAAACTACTTTTAAGATCATTTGCCCAAAACACCCATCAAGGGCGTTTTGGTCAACTTTAATCCCATCATTTACGACGAAAGACTTCAGCACATATTTAACTTCAAACATCATGTTTAATTTAATTAAAACACTATATTACTTAAACAAACTAAGAAGTGATTACGGAAATCACTTACCTTATGCGCCCGTGCCCGTATCCGTTTCATTGCCTCTTCTTGACCCGTTAGCACTTCATGCTTGAGCCCGTCTCGATGTGATCCTATACTTTCATTTCATCGAAATCACGCTCTTATTAACATACTCATTTGTACACGTTAACAATCATATCAATCGCCTATTTCACACTTAACCTTCCTTAGTCATTACTAACAAGCATAAAAACATATAATCAACTTCATATCCTTTCCAACACATGTACTTTATCATGTAATCACAATTAACGCATATTAACATAACATGCACCAAACGACTGCCTATAATCCTGCTTTTACGACAACGAGTCAAATCACGTTTCTTATACTTAGTTGACTTTTGAAAGTCAACTATTAACCATATTTAACTATCGACTTATCATCATATACCCGTAACATCATAATCGACTATACGAACGACACTTTATACATCTTATCATACGCTTGGTGTGCGTACCACCTTTTAAGCATAACGTACAACTAGTTCATGCATAAATCTTCTAAACTCATATATAACTCATAAAATCCTACTCCTATCAACATGTACCATTCACACATAATCATCAAACACATCGAAACCATATTTCATTCAATTCATCTCACAAGAGATCATCATAATTCATCAACAATCAATAAGAATTGAACATGGAGGATCATTCAAGTCATCATCCTTACCAAAACAAGTGGGTTTCACCTCTAATCATCAAATTAACACAAACCATACATAACCTATGTTCTATTTGATGATTCTAACCCTTATACATGATCAATTTCACATTAACTTACGGATTAGAACATAACCCACTTTACACATGATCACCAATCTTTGATTTAAGACATACCTTACGATCCCCTTGTGACGGTGATCACTAATTCATGTTCGGTTGTGAATTTGGGCCTTGATTCATTCTTCAAATTGAAGCTTTTGAAGAACTAGGGTTTTGGGGCTCTTGAGAGCCCCTGCTCGATCTTTCCAGAACACACACGTATGTGTGTTTATGTGTGTGTGTTGATCTTTTATTTAGAAATAAACTTTCATTTGTTCCACTTTAGCCCCTCGGGTTTGCCTTTAAAACATAACTGACACTACCTTCATCATTTAATACTTTTGACCATACCCTTAACTAGGTTAAATAGCCTAGTTATTTATTTCATGACGTGTCATATAAGAACACACGACAAATATTAACATTGGTATTTTGGGGCGTTACAAGTCTACCACCCTTAAACGAGGTTTCGTCCCCGAAACCTTTCTTACCTCTATTTAACACTAATTAATTCTTCTCTACGTCCCATCAACACTACCGCTAGCCCATCACAACGACTATCTTCTTTCTTAAAGAACCCGTTCCGGAGTTCTTATTAGTGTCGCTTTCACTAATGACACTAATTCTTAACAGCCTTCATAGCTAATGGTTCAATCATCATTCTATTACTCATATATCATATGCATCATATATCTTTTGTTTACTTGAAACCATTACAACATCCCATTACTAACATTCCCATTTGTTTATTTCAACATTCCGAATGTTTTCATCGACTATACGATCTTGCATCGTAATTTGCATATACTCCGATATGTTTAACTCTAACTAATACATCATAGTAATGGGTAACTATACATTCTCGATTCATAAACTATTCATATAATTGGCTTTTTCTTAACAAGTCCATACTTTTCATACCATACATTCACGTATCATTCTCATTTCCTTGACCGGTTAATAACGGGTCAATATAAACACTTCCTCAATCTGTAATCCTACATACATTTGTATGATCCGTTCATAACGGATCTACTATCTTTTTCTCATTTCTTAAAAGATTACATTCTCTATATGCACTGTATAATATTTAACTCTTGTGTCGTTACCACAACAAAACTACTATTACATAATCATACCTACGTGCAAGTCCCTAACGTTAACCTTATTCCATAGTTTCTACAGTGACTTGTATCTTGCATACTTCTACGCTACCTTTAGATCATTTCGTTCATTTCACATTACTATTGCTTTCACTTCATGCATTACTTAATTTACATATACAAATGTGTCATACCAGTTCATATCTATCCAACATGAGTTAGACATTTTACTAACTTCTTTTTCATTTCACAAACCAACGATCCGTAATCCAGATCGATCATCTTCTCCTCGAATACTAGCCGTACAGGCCAGGTTTCATACATCCGTGTAATGAGCTTCCACTCATGCACATCCTTTCACCAATACGATTGGTTTCATCACATCAATAGTTCTAACATTATTATTAACAACATCGGCGGTTAGCATACGTCATTCAAACATTCATTACACTAGGTGATTACCCACCTATGACTCCTTTACAATTTCCTACGTACCTGCTATAACGTACCACACATTCTATTTCTTACATGCAATCCTTTCATTCTATTCATCATTTCATCAACTGAAGTACCCGCTTGTACTTCCTTCCATTTCTGCTTACTTGCAAAGACCTTATTACATCGTTTCAATATTTCTTACCAAACTTACCATTCCCGCCCATACTCAAGTTATTGTCCGGGTCACAACCCGTCATCATACTGACTTCTAAGAGTCAATTACTAACACATCTAACACGTAACTTATACAAAACTTCGTCTATTATACTATCACCTTTTACTTTATACTTATTTCTATGACCCGTTCGACTCAATCATGGTCAAACTGCCGACATCTTCTTATGCGGATTAATTTCATCTTTTTATATTTTTAAATCCGTCTCACGGATCCAGACGCATCATTCATGCTTTTTCATTTATTGAATCCGCCTTTCGGATTCAAACATTACATTCATGCCTTTCATCCTTGAATCCGTCTCACAGATTCAAACATATCATCCATGCCTTTCATCCTTGAATCCGTCTTACGGATTCAAACATATCATCCATGCCTTTCATCCTTGAATCCGTCTTACGGATTCAAACATATCATCCATGCCTTTCATCCTTGAATCCGTCTCACGGATTCAAACATTGCATTCATACCTTTCATTCCCTGAATCCGTCTCCCGGATTCAGACATATGATTCATATCTTGTTGATCCGTAATTAATTACAGATTCAACATTCTTCATTCTTATCAGGCATGTTTTTCATTCTTACATAGTACTCTCAATTTCCCGAGAGTCTTACTTCCCATTTCACCCACACGCCCGCCTGCTACCCAACTCTACCGGACATACCTGTAACAATTATCATGATCTCACGAACGTCATACGTTTCTCGTGTACTGGCCAGGTACACAATCCACATAGTAGTTTCGTGCCTTCATGTAATTGTCACCTTATGTCCGTAGACTTAGGTTTCGGCGCATGTATCACTTTCAGTACTTCATTACTATACTATCATTATCCTTCATTTAGAATTTTTCCTTCCCTTAATGAGTTTTACTACTACATATACCCACATATCGAATTTACGTACCTGAATTCAAATTTGTCTTATTCCCTCTTTGCCTGCCTTAGTATTCATCCTAGACTGCGTTCACAGATCATCCTCTTCAAACACTTATGCTTACCTCGCACATACAAAACCGTCGGTTTCTTTATACGTATACATAAGTACATACTTACCTTAGCTTTTACCTTTGGATCTTGATCGAGTCTTAGATTGTACGGGTTTCTTATCTCAAGAGCACACAAGTTTGAGTTCAAGTACTTACCTTCTCGTACTTGATTCCCTCAAACCAGGGCTCTGATACCAACTTGTTAGACCCTAATTTGTAATTGACCAAAACGTCGCAGCGGAAATTCGTACCATAAAAATTTCCTTCGTTACAAACACTTTGATGCACTTAAATTCATTTTTATGGTTAATTCTTTCACAATAAATACAATTATTGAACTTATTTACAATAATAAATATAACTTAGCTTCGCTCAATTACATATTCTAACACTCCCGTACAATCTATCTTGTGACTCGGTCTTCGATCGCTCCTCTTCAGAATGACAATCTGGCTCAAACAACCTGCACTCACCAAATACATACCAGACATTAATACACTTTATCAATATATACGATTCTTAACCTTGAATTATTTACATCCCATTCTTCCTTTACATTAAACATTTCTTCCCGCGTACCTCACCTCTGGTGAGTCTTCGATACTGTACCTGCATTACACCTAAAACTCCAGGTACACGAATAACAACGTAAAACTTAATCATACTGAATAACTTACATACGTACCTAAACTTCATACATATTATTTCCATCCATACTTACGTACACACGCGCATACACACCGACTTGCATACATACACACACACATTCCTTCCAATCTACATGCATACCTACATATAACCACATCTTTATTATTATATACGTATCTACATCCACACATACCTACATCATTACGTACACTCATGATATTATACCTATATACATACATACATACATAGTCCCCACTTGCAACATACCGAACTCATACACGCCTACTCTCAAACATACCCTCATATATCCACGTATACTTGCTTACGTACTTATAAACACACATACATACCTATCAAGTATGGGCATACACTTAAATTCATAAAAACGTAAGTTAAACTAGTCGTACGTAACTTAAAACGCGTTTAAACGAGTTCCCAAGACAAAAACGAGGCACGAAAACGATTTTCGGAAAAACTTACCCCGTCGCGCGACGCGACGGGCCGTCGCGCGACGCGACGGGCCGTCGCGCTACGCGACCCCCCTAAATCAACAGAATATCGCAGCTGGTTGCTGCATATTCTCAGCACGATCCGGTTTTACGGAAACGAGCATAACTCTCTCGTTTTTGATCCGTTTTACCCGATTCTTTTTCCTACGTGATCGTAATTTAATTCTCCATCACATGAAGTAAAAATCCCATATTTGGATTACCGAAATTTATGACTATTAAGCCTTCGGCTCGTTACCCTTTTACCAAATCTTGACCCGTTCATGCTTTTATCAACATAACTTGTTTGTTTGACCTTAACTTCATATGAACCTAATACTTGCAAGGTCATCTATCATAAAAGATTCATTCCCGACTACCTTACACCTTATTTCACCCATCTTCGCTCAAAAGCTTATTTTGACCCGTTAAGGGTAATTGCGCATTAAATTGTTTATGACTAACCAAAACCATACTCCCCACTTTCATACTCGACCAAAACATTACACTAATCGAATAACTTGTTTCTAAAACTACTTTTAAGATCATTTGCCCAAAACACCCATCAAGGGCGTTTTGGTCAACTTTAATCCCATCATTTACGACGAAAGACTTCAGCACATATTTAACTTCAAACATCATGTTTAATTTAGTTAAAACACTATATTACTTAAACAAACTAAGAAGTGATTACGGAAATCACTTACCTTATGCGCCCGTGCCCGTATCCGTTTCATTGCCTCTTCTTGACCCGTTAGCACTTCATGCTTGAGCCCGTCTCGATGTGATCCTATACTTTCATTTCATCGAAATCACGCTCTTATTAACATACTCATTTGTACACGTTAACAATCATATCAATCGCCTATTTCACACTTAACCTTCCTTAGTCATTACTAACAAGCATAAAAACATATAATCAACTTCATATCCTTTCCAACACATGTACTTTATCATGTAATCACAATTAACGCATATTAACATAACATGCACCAAACGACTGCCTATAATCCTGCTTTTACGACAACGAGTCAAATCACGTTTCTTATACTTAGTTGACTTTTGAAAGTCAACTATTAACCATATTTAACTATCGACTTATCATCATATACCCGTAACATCATAATCGACTATACGAACGACACTTTATACATCTTATCATACGCTTGGTGTGCGTACCACCTTTTAAGCATAACGTACAACTAGTTCATGCATAAATCTTCTAAACTCATATATAACTCATAAAATCCTACTCCTATCAACATGTACCATTCACACATAATCATCAAACACATCGACACCATATTTCATTCAATTCATCTCACAAGAGATCATCATAATTCATCAACAATCAATAAGAATTGAACATGGAGGATCATTCAAGTCATCATCCTTACCAAAACAAGTGGGTTTCACCTCTAATCATCAAATTAACACAAACCATACATAACCTATGTTCTATTTGATGATTCTAACCCTTATACATGATCAATTTCACATTAACTTACGGATTAGAACATAACCCACTTTACACATGATCACCAATCTTTGATTTAAGACATACCTTACGATCCCCTTGTGACGGTGATCACTAATTCATGTTCGGTTGTGAATTTGGGCCTTGATTCATTCTTCAAATTGAAGCTTTTGAAGAACTAGGGTTTTGGGGCTCTTGAGAGCCCCTGCTCGATCTTTCCAGAACACACACGTATGTGTGTTTATGTGTGTGTGTTGATCTTTTATTTAGAAATAAACTTTCATTTGTTCCACTTTAGCCCCTCGGGTTTGCCTTTAAAACATAACTGACACTACCTTCATCATTTAATACTTTTGACCATACCCTTAACTAGGTTAAATAGCCTAGTTATTTATTTCATGACGTGTCATATAAGAACACACGACAAATATTAACATTGGTATTTTGGGGCGTTACAGTGTTTTTGGTTAAATCTGGTCATGTGTCTTGCACATGAGGGCATTCTTGTCATTTCATTTTTAGGGGCTATTCTGTAAAATAACTTATGTTTAGGGGACTAGTTTATAAAAAATAAAAAGATTTATATATAGAAAAAAATATGTCCCCTCTCTCTAACACATGCTTTCTCTTCTCTCTTTCTCTTGTTGCAGGTTGTTTGGGATTAGGGTTTCGGTGAGGGTGGTGATGGTGCAAATCGAATAAATTAGTACACTTCGACAGATCCTGTATAGCACCGTTGAAAGCATTAGCTTGTAACCAAACTTGCGACAAATCAGTCATTGAAGCCAACACACTAACATCACTCGAAAGCCCAGAATCTTGATTATTCAACCACAGATTCTCTGAATATCCGACCCACCAAAAGTACTGGGAAAACTCCCAGTAATATTATTTGAGTGAGATCGGTTGGGATCTCCCACGGATTGAGGTGAAGTTGTTGGGAGTCTAGATAGACTTCCGTGAGAAGTGTGATATTTGATAAGGTGGGTAGGTCGCCGGAAAGTGAGCTTTTTGTAGGGATAAAGTTTTGAGTTGGGTGAGTTGGTTGAGGGTTGGTGGTAAAGATCTGGTGAGGGATTTGGAGAGGAGGTTGTTGGAGGTGACACGGCTGGTGTAACGGAGGGTTTTGTTTATGAACGATCCATGGCCGGCGGAGCCACAGCCACGGTATATACAGGAGGGTTTTGTTTATGAACGATTAGGTATCTGTTTCCTTTTCTTCTTGCATTTTACGAAACTTATTTTGATCGATGTTGACAATATTCTTTTTTTGAAATGATTTCTGATGATATACGCTTGTGGAAAAGTAATTTAGGGCTTGAATTTGGTAATGGTGTTGTGATTTTTGTAGTTACTTCCACAATTTGAGCCCAGTTCATATACAGGATTTGGAGATCAAATAATTAACGGATCGCACCAAATAAGATCGCAAAGGACCCAAAATCAAGCAGAAAGTGGACATCCGACAACGGAAATTGCTTCACTGTGCCTCAGATCAGTCCATCTTCAACAACCTCCAAGAGATCAAGAACATAATAATAATAATAATAATAATAATAATAATAATAATAATAATAATAATAATAATTAATCAAGGGGTTGAGAAAGGGTAAAATGAGGGAATAGAAATGGTTGATAGGGAAAAAGACAATTTTACCCTCATGTGCATTGTACATGTCAAGAATTACTGAGATTTTTAATCAGGTATGGTCTAAAGGACAAAACGTGCAAGATTTTGAAAGGTAAAGGACACCGCCTGTAAACTTTTGGCTAAAAGGACAGCGCCTGCAGTTTGATATAAACATAAAAGACAAAACTTGTAATTTACTCTTTTTTTCTTGAAAGACATATATTATTATTAACAACCACTAACCCTTAGCAATAACAATTAGTAACTAATTAGTTTAATTCTTGCTCCTTGCTACTTTTGTTATTATATATTGTGAATCCAAAAAAATGCCGGTTCTAAGAATTCTTGTACCTTTTTCTAGCTCGAAAAAACATGCCCTTAGGCCTTAACGAAAGTGGGTATTGGGCTCACTAAAGGTCTAAAACTAATGCCAATGGGCTAATAACTAATCTAAACTATAAGAATAGTTTTGTAAGTGGGCCTATGTTGGTGTTTGTGTGGGTATACTCTATTAAAAATATTTTTTACATATACATATCGGGTTTTTTTTTTAAATAACGTGTTCTCCGAAATATCGGGCCCTGGCCGGTGGTCCTCCCCGCCCACCCCCCGGGCCGCCCATTCAAAAAAAAATATATATATATTTGGCGCACTTGATATAGAAATGATACATACCTTGATGCCTGTTTTAGATCTTCAATATGAACAGCCTGAACCATATTAAAATCCAATTTTGCAAGCTCCAACAATGTGGGATTCATGTCACTTCTTTTCTCGTATAGTTCGATAAACCACTTAGACTCTATTCTTGGCACTCTCCAGTGCAGTGGAAGCTCCAAAGCATGGCTTACTAATGATGATATACTCTCATCCATCTTGTTTTGATTTTCTTTGAGATATTTTGCTGTGAAGTCACTAACATCGTCCAGTATGCTTTCATCCTCAAATGAATGATAAGAAGCCTCGTACAAATTCAACATTGCCATCATATCCTCGAGCGAGTGTGGCTTAAGATTTTGAGTCTTGTCCTTAAAGTTCTGAAATATGTCTAAATACAAATGTTTTATTAATATCAACCAAACTTCATGCACGAAAAAACAATAAATACAGATGTATATAACTTATATGAATAGACATTTTCTAGTTTTTTTTTCTTTTGCATCATGTGAAATCTTCAAGTATGTTCTTTGTGAATATAAATTCCTTAATCATATATAATTTTGTACCTTGAGGAACCTGGTTATAACCATGTTGTCTCAGTAGTCGAAATCCAAGGGCTTTAAGGTTCAAATCCATTGTGTTCCACTTGTCATAAGTTTTGAAGTCATTGTTGTAAATCACATCCAATAGATTTCGTATTTCATCTTCAAAATGATAAGATATTCCTAGTCTTTGCAAATCATCAATCAACTCTAGCGTACTCAATGGACTTCCCACTTTGTGTATTATCATCCTCACCCCATCCTTCAAAGTATCTGCTCTTGCATTGTAATCTTCTCCCTAGATAGTTGAATATTAAGTGTTCGCAGTGGCGGATTTAGAAAATAATTATAGGGGCAATGTTAAAAATTTTTATATAGGGGGCAGCAAAATAAAAAAAAACGTCAAATTTTAAAAAAAAATTACCCTACCGTCGGAGTGTTAAGGGGTAGCGAGGGCTACCCCTTGTTCTAAGGTATTCCCGCAACTGAGTGTTCATTATACACTACTAGAAATTAGTATAAATGGAATTAAAATTGCAATCATACTGTGTATTCACTAGAAAGTGATTGAATATCATCAAATGACCATAACGATGGCGCATAGTTTGCTGACCGTCTAAGGACGGGTTCAACCGTTGTGACGACCTTTGCAGTGATAAGCTTCTTTGATGTGGATTGTGATGAATGTAGTGGCCTCCCAATGTCAAATTGTCTACATCTATCATGATGATTTTTGTAATGGAGAATTGAACAAGAAATAGAGCATATTGAAGCCATCTTGAAAGAAATAAGCTAAAAAGTAATAAACCGGTATAAGATTTGTTTGAGTTGTTGTTAGGATACAGGGTGTGGGATAACCCCTTGGGGCTTTATAAGCGCCACCTCAGCGTCACGTAGGTGCCACGTCAGCCAAGGGGGCTTTATAACCCCCCCTTTAACATGGAGGGTGTGGTGATAACCCCTAGGGGCGCTATAGAAAAAAAATAAAATTTTTTTTTTGATTGGTGCAAACAAGTGGGCCCCACCTGATAACCCCCTCCTCCCTCGTTATCATGTTGGCTGAATGTGTATGGCGCCCCCTCCTTAACATGGAGGGTGTGGGTGTATAGCGCCCGGGGCGCTATAGAGGCTGAGGTGGCGGGTATGGCGCCCCCCACACCCTCCGGCCTTACTATGCATGTGTGTATATATAGAGGAAGATGCAAACGTTACTCGTCAGAAATAGTAAGTTTCATAGACCTATTATCACATGTCTATTATATAATATAAATAAAAATATAAAGTTGCCTGACTGAGGTATAGATAAAAATATAAAGTTGCGTGACTGACGTAATAAAATATTTAACTATTTATAAGGATATTAAAATATATCCCCCGATGACAATAATTCAGAGATTGGGGATTGTGCTGTATATTTTTTAAAAGTGTCATTATTCATGTATGTACCTCCACATTGTTCATGTAGCCGGTAACCTTTGGTGCGGAGCTTGAACGAAAACTCGGTTGGATTCTAACTTTTAAAATTTAAATTAATCGGAGTTGTACTCTTAAAAATTCAATACTTTACAATAAAAAATAGAGTTAATTGCTAAATTCGTCCCTGAGGTTTGACTCAAATTGCTAAATCAGTCCAAAATCAAGTTTTGTTGCTAAAACAGTTCCTGAGCCTAGTTTCTGTTGCTATTTCAGTCCAATTAATTGACGCCGTTAGAACCTTCCGTTAATGAATGGGTAAAATTGCTAAATTCGTCCCTGAGGTTTGACTCAAGTTGCTAGATCAGTCCAAAATCAAGTTTTGTTGCTAAAACAGTTCAGGTAATTTTTTGAATTTGTTAATTATAAACTTATTTAGGTATATATTTTTTCTAGAATTGCATTAATTTTTTGAATTTGTTATTTATAAACTTATTTAGATTATAAACTTATTTAGGTATATAATTTTTCTAGACTTGCATTAGTACAATATTTAAATATAATAGTATGTACAGTAGTATGTTAAAATAAGTGAAAAAACAAACCTATATACTAAACAAAAAACAAACATACTTGTTTATATCTAATTACATACTTAGTTATATCAATTCAAACCTGTAAATAGAACTGTGTGCATCATTTAATTAACTGCAAAGAGTCATTATAAAATATAAACGTATAATTAGATAGTTTACCTATGATATATAATTTTGTTTGGTTAACTTGCATTTAGATATTAACAACTGAATCTCCACTTTTGTACCTACATTGTTTATCATGTGATCAAATTATAAAATTTTAAAAAATAATAATATTCAGTTAGCGAAATATTAGGTATTTTTACCATGTTTGCAACTGCTGATTTAAATTCCCACAAGTTTTCAGTTGATATTGATAGACGAAGAAACTATCATGTAGTGGACAAGTGTGGTATGTTGAAACTGCCAATTACAACCTCTATATAAGAAGCACCACAATTAATTTTTCTATAATAAAATAGGTAATCAAAGTTTAAGCAAATTGAGCAGATACAGATGAAAGCAACAGATCTAAATTCCAAGGTATTTTAACTACTCAAATGTTTTAATACACGTACCTTCTAATTTGAAAGTTTCGTTTCACGCTAGGTTGAGCTCTTGTGTCCTTGGACGACCTCAGTATCTTACCAACGCTATACTACGTTCACGATGGGTGCACTTGCCCATGTGTGTGTTTAGTGTTAGTAGAATGTCGTGTTTTATAAATTTAAAACTTGACTAATGTGTAAAATGAGCTTAAAATATCAATAAAAACATATTACACCTTGCACACACCAGCTATATACTAAGATTGAGGTTTTAATCAATACTAGACTATTCAAGAATTCAAATTTGCTGCTATGTAGATCGGAGCGACCGATCACGACGGGGTAGTCAACCCAATACATCTATTAACGATTCCACGTGTGCATTACTTAATGATTAAATGCTAAAATATGGGCACAGTTTCCCGCATTTAGGAAACCACTTGCATTCCCCAATACAACAATATATATAACCTACTGAATAACAATTTAATATTTGGCGTTATACAAATCCCCGCCACCCCCCACACAATGTAAGTCTATTGTCGCTACTTATACTCTTGAAACTTTGGCGAATTTGTCCCAACTTAGATTTAAAAAAATATGTTTTTAAATCTTTACGATCGTTATACCCATAACATCGTCATTTTACCCAATTTCTCCCCGAAACCTATATGTCATATTAAAACTCGTTTTTCTTGAAAAACAGTTGAAGTCTTTCATCTATCTAAATTCGGGTTTTTCTATAAAACACATTACATTACTTTAAAAATCATATTTTCCGTGAATATACATTTTTATGTAATTTGAAAGCATATTTTTGTATGAAAACATATACTTTTCTTTTTAAAGGCGTGTTCTTCCCCCGAAAACAATTCATAAAACAGTAAAAAGAGGGGTTTCTGTGACGCTCACCTTTGGGTGCGTATTTATTATCGCAATCCCTTGGTTTGAATCTACATATCCTAATTTAAATAGGAACGATTTAATAACTAATTGTTCTATAAACAATTTAGTTTCTCGGATACTTCGAATTTTCACACAACTCTAAGATTTTCTCGAAAATCTTTATTTTGATCAAGTTGTCAATTTATACATATATGTTAATACATATATATACATATTAAGATTTTTGCGTTTTGAATGATTTTATAGGTGACCTTTTTATACATTATTATGTCTACTTATTCGCAATATATCTACGATTTGTGCTTCGTAATATATGTGCATAAGTATAGACATATTCGGTATATATATAGAAACGGGATCAGGAGAAAATACTCAAAAGTGTGAGAACGGTGAGAACGCATCCTGGCCCAACACGTGGCACGGGACATGATCAGGGTCCTAGGGGTTTTTTTGTCTTTTCAATCTTCTTTTATTTTCCCAACGAGGTATATTATTTTCTGGCATCTAAATTTTTTTGGCGTTAATTGTATTTATTAAACTTTTTGGCGTTGAATTAATTATTTATGTGTCACATAGATAATTTTTTGGCGTTATAGAGCTTTCTGGTCAATTTTTTGGCGTTTTGTGTTGTTTTGTATAATAATTCACTAGGAGTCATTAATATTTGCATAAGATTACAATAAGACCAATTTTTTTTTTTGGCATTTAGTGATTTTTTTGGCGTTTAATACATTTTACAAGGTGCTTTCCCAGCACCCGTTCTCCCAGTTTTCATACTACTAGCGTTTTGGTGTTTGAAGTTTTTGGCGTTTATATAATAATGTATTTTATTTATAGAGAATTAGATAACAAAACAAAATATAACTTGATATCAAAAAAAATATACAATAAAAATAAAAAAAATAAAAAATGGTAATCTAATTTCTCTTCCGAATCTTCACTGTCATTAGCCTCTATCTTTTTGATTTTGTTTTGCCGTTTTGAACCTTTTTTGAATACTTTAGCTAGATGCCAACTTTCCTACATAAACCCTATCTTTTTCAGACGAAGCTGCATAGTGGCATCCTATGTTTTGGTGTGATATTCTTGTTTGGTGGCATGTCATTGAAGATTAACTCTTGCTTGATGCTATTTATAATAATGGAGTCCAAAATAGCATTTTACACTTGTGTTTATCCCTTTATTCCATGCCGATATTCATCAAGAACAAAGCTCACATGATGACATATCACTGTCATCAGTCTCTTTTTCTTGAATATTTGTCCATCTCATTCAGCAAAATATTATTGAGATAACCCCTTTAGAAGAAGAATCCATTTCAGTGAAAACTTTGACATCTGTGGTTTTTTTAACTAACATTTTTTGGCGTTTTAAAGTGAGTGGTTTCTAGAGGATATGGCGTTTGAGTTTTCTGGGTGTGATCAATTTCATTGTGTATAGACCCCTCTCTTATATGAGTTTTTTGGCGCGTAGTTTAGGCGGGACTTTTTTAATTGTAATAAATGATAGTAATAAAGTAACTGTCTTTTCGGTTACTGTTTTTGTATTTACTGTGTTGATCAGTTTTTATCAGTTTTACAGGTGATAGACGTTCCATCTTCTAAGTTTGGCGTTTTTCTTATGGCGTTATGCAGATCAAGATGACAAAATACAATAACGGAGTAAATAAAATATTAAGAAGGAAATTTTTTTTTTGTTATTTTTGCCGTTTTGTAAGGAATAACCATTTTTAGTATTTTTTTTGCGTTTTGCTAATAAAGAGAGAAATATATCATTTAATTATCTTAAAAAAAAACAAAAAGAAGATTACACAGAAGAAAAAAAAAGAGGAAAAAAAATAAAAGCCTTCGTCAAAAGGTACTTTATCCGAATAGTATCCATCACTTGCGTCATCTTCTTCCTCCTCGGAGTCTTCATCTGGAACTTCATCCATGTCATCACCTTCACCTTCATATCAGCTTCTTGTTCCTGAAGATTCTGAAGCCTCCACCTGAACATGTCTTGCATTAACTCCAATTTTGACTCTATTTTTGTGTTGGTACAAGTGGCGTTATGCAATTCTTCCATGAAACCCAGACGTTGCTTTGTCATGATGTTCTCTAGCCAGTAGACTTCCTTCTCTCCGCTGTCGTATGTAAGCGTCACCATGTATGTTTCATCATTAAAACGCTATGATGTCATGACAAGGTCCGGCTTCACATCTGCTTTGATTGGTCCAAATTTGCTAGTTAATGCTTTCATAAGCATATGTGTTTCATGGCATTCGTTGTCTAGAGCGATGCCAATGGATAAGATTTGCCTCTGTATCTCTTCTTCCATCTTCAGAATTTCCCTGACCATCTTAACATACACCCTCCTTCTGTTGTCAAAATGAAGGACGTATCGCCTGATTCACAGATTGTATCTCCACGAAACGATTGTTGCCATTTTTGGCGTTTTGGTTAAGTTGTCATTTTTGGTTAAAGATGTTTTTTTGCAGAAATGGATAGATCGAAGTGATTATGGAAGCTATGTTTTACCTTGTTTATATAACGATGTTTTTGGCGCGCAATTTAGGAGGGAATTTCTTCTAATAAATGTTAATAACTGAAATACAGTTGCTGTGTTGTTTCATCTTCCTGTAATATCCAACGCGTTTTATTACTATTTTTTGGCGTTTTGTTTTTAATGGCGTTTTATTTTTTGAATGACGTTTTATCATTTGATGGCGTTTTGAATATGAGCGGTAAAAGACCCTTTTACCCTTAATGAAGCGCGTCCCGCATAATAAAATTGATGTTATTTACGAAAACACCACAGCGCAATCTAGTCCATGGATTGTTTTGATCGGACGACCCATAAGCGTTCTCACCGTTCTCACACTTTTGAGCGTTTTCTATAAATCCTGACCCTATACACACACACACACACATCGTAATTCATGTATCACGTTATTTCACACATATATATCATACTTAAAACTTAATATATATCAAATAACTGATCAAGTTACTTCGAGCATATATTTCTCATGTTTATCACAAATTTTCACACATAATGCGATTTCTGATCTAGTTTATCATTTCTACCGTACAAACGTTTAAACATAGCATTATTTCATATCATCATGAAATCAATTAGCAAATCACATTACACATACTCATACTCATATATCAAACTATAACACACAAAGTTCACTCTTGAACTTCTCGTTTTCGCGTACGTTGAAATATGCGTATTTTACCGTTTCGGTAGCGTTTTTGGGCGTCGGAAATCACGTATGACCAACCAAACACCAAAGATACTTATTATAAGTTAAAATAGTTATATTTATCATAAAAACCTCAGTTTGTAATAAGATTTAAAACAGTTTAAAAAATCACTTTAAAAGCCGATTTTTACCATTTTTAACGCATAGTTTTGTACCGAACTTTACCGTAACCATCCCAAATCATCATTGATATTTTACTATAACACACATTATCTAATGATAACAATGATAATTTTACTCATGATAATGCAGGTCTCATGTATGACACAAAAATCGTGCGATTTCACTCATTTTACCACTTTTTAAGCTATATGTACAACATGTGAAGCTACTAAATTTATGACATAGTTTTATTACATCAAAACACATCATATAGTACTTTTTTTATGAGTTTACATTCTAATTTACAAGTATCTTTCATGAGAACCTTTTGATTAATCATGCATGCTTTCCATAGTTACAATATTCAAAGTTAAACTACTTAATCATAACACAACCATCTTCACACTAGCCTATAAATTTCAGCCATATGATCATACACGTAACAAATATTATTTCAAGAACTTTCAAGTTACTTTCATCATATCTATCATTCAATTTTCACATGCATATTACTTAAATCATTCAACCAATCATACTTCAAAAACACTTTTAATCAAAAATCAAAACATATAAACTAACATACACACACATACCCACGGCTTCACACACATACACACATTCATCTTATTTTTAATTTTGTAAAAACCATTTGTTGTTTTGTTTACAAGAGTTGTTAGAATTCAAAGTATTCGAGAACCATGCTAATCATCATCATCAAGAACATGTTTTTAAGGTAATGAAATTTTTATACCTTTCAAGTATAAAAGTGGAATTATGGTGAGATTTTTGATGATAATGAGCTTGTTCCTCTTTTAAATCGCCTTGGAATCACATTTAGATCTTCAAGACGAATCAAAACTAGCTTGAAATGGCCATGATCTTCATGATAATGAGTTGAAATTTGAAAGTGGGTGTATGGTGAGGAGGTCTCGGCCGTGAGGTGTGAAAGTAGGAAAGAATGAAGGTGTTTGATGGTTTTTTAAAAGATTAAGTGGTTTTGAATGATTAGTTTTTTCATGTATTCAACACTTGTCCATTTCACACAAATCAAGAGAGAGGTGCACTCATATTGCCGCCATCTTTCAGCTCTCTCACATTACACACATATACATACAATATATACACATAATGCATGTAAAAAGCAGGTATTTTACTGACTACCGGGTATTTTATCTGACGTTTCATCGCATTTTAACGCTTTTAAAAATTATTTTATCAACTTATAAAAATAATCCTACTAAAATATTACTGAATAATATTTTGTCATTCTAGATAAACTGCGTTATCTACGTTTCGCATTATACACGCGGTATGTGCTTAAATTTGCAAAAATAAGAATTTTAAGCGCTTTAATAATTTTTTCTTCATGGTTATTAATAGAAATAAGATTTTATGCATAACGGAATATTTTTAGGATTTTAATATTATCCGGGCGGTCACCGACGTTTGTTTCGCATTTTGTTCGTTAAGCAATAGGCGTTTATCTTTTCATTGCCAACTGACCTTTGAATTTAGTTTGGATTTACCAAACTTCAGTTATTATTAAATAACATCATGTCCAATAAAATCTTATTATCATTTAGTCACTACACGTGTCACAACAGTACGGTACTGGACTACATTGCTGAGTGTTACAAGCTACCCATGGCATGACTTATAAAACTAAAGTATTTAAACGAACTTATTTTTGTAACAACACTGAAAATTATGAACTCACCAACTTTATGTTGACACACTACTGTATGCTTTGCAGGGCGTTAGGTACAACTATGGATGGACGTTGCAATCGGCTGGAGTGTGTGGTTCATAAAGCCTTATGTTTCGCACATTTATTAAACTTATGATTTTAAGTTTATGATGGGTTACTTTATTTTTCCACTGATAATTTAAACTGTGTTTGAGAATTTTAAACATTGATCACTAATCGTGTTGATTGTGATAATTTTACAACTTAAATAATTGGTTCAACATGATTAGTGGTTGGATCCTGGTCAGTTTGCATGCTTATTTTTTTTAACTCAATGTGATTTTTTTACGCAATATGAATACTAATGTACACGTTGTCAAAATTGATCCTTAGAAATTTTAACATCTCTATAACATCACGCGGATTTTGTGTACTAGTTGATATATATTAAAATGAGATGCTAACGGTTTTTCTATAATATCCATAAACACTACTTTTTAAGAACATGTTAGTCCCTAAAAGCATTCATATCCATGACATCAAATTCTATGTGTGATCTTTTTAAAATATAAAGAGTATAAAAAATGGTTGTTAAAGGAGGAGAGAAAATATTACTGTTCATCTGTATATTTTGAGGGACACTGTTCACCCCCTTTAATTTTTTTAATATATTTTGAAAGTAGTTGTCAGTGGAGGAGAGAGAAAAGGTAATGATAAAGGTATAAAAATATTATTTAATTGAAAATGAGAGAGAAAATATAGTGTTTTTTAATGTAATTTAGGGTGAAAATATGGTTGGATGGATGTGAATGCTCTAAGAAAGGTTAATCGGTCTTCATTGTTTTTAAATTACACTAAGCTTTTTATTTGATTATAAAGTACAAAGTTGGTGGTATCTAAAATTTTTATTATATATAGATATAACACTTTAAATTTTATGTTTGTTTTTAGAGGGTTATTGGATTTTATCACCCCCCAACTATTAGCCATTGGCTACTGTCACCCCCAACTATCATTTTGAGGTCCGTCACCCTCAACTTAACAGTTAGTATGTTCTGTCAGCACGTCGTTAATTGATCACTAACTTTTGATCCTGGTACTATACTTTTGGGGTGTCATAGGGATATTACCAAGGTTTTAGGGATCTTAGAAAACCCCCAAAAGTATAGTAACATGATAAAAAGTTAGTGATCAGTTAACGACATGGTGACAGAACACACTAAGTGTTAAGTTGGGGGTAGTGGGCGTCAAAGTGACAGTTGAGGGTGGCAGCGGCCAATAGCCAATAGTTTGGGGTGATAAAATCTAATAACCCTTTTTTAGACAACTAGATTATCACACGTGGCGCACTTACCTTTTTTCGTCTAGAAACTAATAAAATATATTGTTTTATAAAATTTCGAATGTACGATTGCGACTTGTTTGTTTTTATCAATGTTTGGACGTAAATTTATTAAAAATCGAGTTGTCCTGATAATATAGAAGTAACTGAAGCACAAAAGTACAAGCTGTCAAAGTTCCTTTAAGGTCTTATTTTTATACTTTTTTTTCTCCTGTTAGTGAATATTTATGTGTTCGTTACTATGCGAATAGGCTAAATAGAGTGTGTGTTATATATGTACATGTTAGATAGTGAATACATGAGTGTTGCGTTTGATATATGACGTACGTTGTGTGATATACAACATATGAGTCACACATTAAGTATTGACTAACGCATGTGTCACGCGTAGAAGCTCCCAATATAAGAGTCTTAGACAATATATACAATAGACGTGCATAGGATAGATAAGTTTTAGAAAATTTTAGATTTGAGAGGAAATTTTTTTATTTCCTTCTTAAAACCTTTTAAATGTCATGTATCTTAAAACTCGGGATTTTTCGTATCTAGGTGTTTATTTTTATGAAATGTACAGTTCATCAAATTCAAACCTTACAAATTTTAACATCACCACCCAAACAATGATTGTTTCGTCCACTAGTTGATATTAAAATAAATTGACAATTATTTGTTCAATATTTTATATTTTCCATGAAACACTACTTTTGTGGTACATAGTACTCCACGTGACTTTAACTTTTTATTTTAAACAAAGGTTAAATGGTACATGGAAGTCTCATGTTGTTTTTAAATTACACTAACTCTTTATTTGGGATTCTCATCTTGATTTTAGACCATGAGGTGTGGTTAGGATAGTCCTCAAGGGAACCATTCGCTATGTAGGTGCTACTTAAGTAAGGGTGGAGGACCATCCCCTTGGGGACTATCCAAGGGTGTGGTGTATAGTCCTCCCCTCTTTTTTAATTATTATTATTATTTTTGATTTAATTAATTAATTAAAACAAAGTAAATAAAAATAAAAAACTTACATTTAAATAAAACCTAAAGTTACATTTAAATAAAAACTAAAAAAAAAACACACTTAAAAAAAACCTAAAGTTACATTTGTCGCTGGTCAGGCGATTGCAAGGGCGGCAGCAAAGAAAATGGACAAACACGCAAAAGCCTGCGAGGATAATCAACATTCCTTTATCCCTTTTGCCTTTGATACCTTTGGCGCGCTAGCCCCAGAAGCCATCCGATTTCTTGAACAGGTCCAACGGGTTGTTCACAGCAACATTTCGTCTCCTAGAGATCGGGGTTTCGTTTTTACTAGGTTAGGTTTCGCTATTCAAAAGGGGGGTAGCGGCGCAGCTTGTTGCCCGCTTACCGGCTATCTTGGTGTAATTTGTTTGGCCTTATATATAAAAACCCAAACACGGGTCGAAAAAAAAAAAAAAAAAAAACATATGTAGGTTACTTTCACCAAGCTTAATAAAAACTAAAAAAATAACACACTTAAAAAACTTAAGTTGGGATTATTTGGGTTGTAGGGTGTCTAGCCGGGAGACGAAAACGAGAGTTAGCTTGAGTTGAGATTATTTGTGTTGTAGGGATCCATATATTTTTTTTAAAGGTTGGGAGATAATTTTTTATAAAAATGGGGTGAAAAGTAGAGGTTTTTGGTAAAAAAAATGGGGTGAAAATGTTGAATATATAGTGATGGGGGTGATTTTTTTTTTTTTTTTTTTTAAATTTGGCATGTTACCGTTGAAGGGGGCCCCACATTTTGAAAAAGTCACCCCGTCTCCAACGTCTCCAAGGAGACGCAGGCGCCACGACGGGCCTGCGTGGGGCGGTGTGGGACGATCCAGGACATGGGGGACGAGCCGGAGACGAGGCCCATACCCTTTGGTCTTAAGGGCTCTAGAGTGTGCGAGATATTTCTCAACTTTTTGGTAGATTGCAAAATATCTTTGAATGTAGGGTAAAAGTTTTTTTCTCAATTTTATGAATTTACGGTAAGATTTTTTTTTTTTAAATACCCGTTAATTTTTCTTTCTAATCTGCCAATATTTTAAATTACATTAACTTGGGAATCTTATGTTCTTTTTTGGCATATGAGTTCTTTATAGTTTAGGACCAACAGATATGTAAGTCAATTCAAATTAGGGAGCACTTCATGGTCATGGGTTCTTGGCACACTTGACAATGGGTAAGCTTATATTCAATTACTAGTTTATAGCCCCGTGTGTTACACAGTTTGACGAATAAAACCAAGTGATGATATAATAATATTTCCATTATAAAGAGAACGACATATTGTTTGAATATCGTAAAAATCAGATAGTGTTTCCCAAAATCATCTTCTTGATCTACAGGATTAAGGTATTCAACAGTTTCCCTGAAAATAAATATATATGTATATATGTTATAAATTGACAACAATAATTAAAAAATTCAATGGAAATCTAAACTTTTAATTTATTACCTGCTCATCAACGAAGACCATCCCATAAAATACTGTTGTAGTCGGGTTTTTGTAGGCTGGTTGCCTCCACAGTTTGATGATACGGACTTTTATAGTACAATCATCATTATGAACACAAAGTCCACTTAGCAAGGATATGTTTGTTGCAGCCATCAACTGTTTTAAATTTAAGGAAGAGTAAGAATCCTCAAATCATACCTATAATAACATGACTGACCATGATGTCTACATAGAGGATGGAGATTAGAAGTCTTACTTGTGTGCATAGAGGGATCGAATTCTCTGAGGGTTTTTTGTGAGGATTAAAAGGGGAGTAAACAGCTTTATATATAGATTGATGGATTAGAGATGATGGGACTCATCATTCTCTCAAAGATTTATAAATTTTGTAACTGATAGTTTTTATTATCTCATAAATATAGAATACTTAGTACATAATTATTGAGGCTCTTCAACTTCATAAGTCACCATTAGATGTTTGTATAGATAACGTCAAATGTTAAAATCCCAAAATAAAATCAAATAGAACGTGCAAACTATCATGAATTCAGAGACATACCTAAGAATATATCCCAACCACAACTGAATCATTTATTTAGCCCGGCTCCTATAGAAATTCAAGTGAAGTTGAAAAGGCATAGTCAGTGACACCCATTGTAACCAATATATTGGTTTATGCATATGCTAATTTACAGAACTAATTTTCAAATTTAACAAAACTTTCTATTTAGATACGCTTATTCCAAACACTTATCACCATAGACGAAATAAAGAAACTATCAATCTATCACAAGTTAATGCTCATAAACATAGTCAACAAATCAATATAAACTTAATAAAAAAAGATGTTATAGAATCTGACCTGCTCAAAATTAGGTGTTGATATGTGAATCGGGTCAGAACCTTAACGCCCAAAAACTTTGGCGGCAGCACCGCCACTGTCCGAGACGACGGCGGAGTAAGGCTTGCAGAGATGAAGTAGTCAACAAACCAATATAAAGTTAATAAAAAAAGATGATTACCTGATTTGCAAATCCTTAGGTTGTTACAACACCTTCTAGATCACATAATTAAACGCTTACAATTAAAAAAACTCACCAAAATATCTGCAACTAATGTAAATTTTCAAATTTAACAAAACTTTATATTTAGGTACGCATATTTCAAACACTTATCACCATAGACGAAATTAAACCGAAAAACCTCAATAGCGGTTGGTGCGAATCGATGAAGTGTCGCTATTTGGGTTATAGCGGCCAATAGCATAAATAGCGACATTTGACTTTTTTTTATGTAAATAGCAATTAGATATAGCTCTAAAATAGCTGGATTTATAGGTTTTTGTTAAATATACATGTAAAGTAGCATATTTAGCAGGGTATTTTGATATAATATACATATAAAAAATTTCAAATTCTTTTTCTAGTGTATCGTTGTTTATAAAATAGCGGTTGCTACTTGTCGCTATTCGCTATTAGCTTATAGGTCCATTGTCGCTATTTGTCATTATTCGGTATTAACGACTATGCACCAGAAGACCTAAATTCTTTTCAATTCATTCTAAAAAAACTACCTGGTACTTGGTATGCCCAAATATGTGGCCCGTTAGCCAGAGCTGCCACCTTTAGTTGAGATGAATGAAAGAGTTGAATTTACATGAATAAAAGCATCACGTTGCTGCCCTCTTGTGAACACTGGTAGAGCTTATCTTGCATTTCTGTAAAGCTTCTCAACACTCTAAATAGTAAAAAATAAAATAAAGTAAAAGTGTTAAAGGTATCATTCTTTCTCCATTTTCTGGTCACTTTATTGCTAGAAGGAAGAACATGTGGCCTCCCTGCGTTAGATAAGTTGTTGCCATAGTTTGTGCCTGACCATTAATTAATCAATAGTCCATAAGCTCAATCATTGGCAAAATTGAAATAGAAGATAATGTAAATATAATAAGATACGGTTAAGAAAATGTGAACACAAATATTAGGTATGGAAGTAGGTCTACAAAATTAACTAATTACACATGTTTCCTTGTGATCATGAGTCAACGGGTTAAAATTTGCAGAAGTCAAAGAATAGTTTTATGGAATGGAGTGGTGATTTCAGTCCAAAACAACCCTAAATATTAGCCTCTAGTAATCGCTTCAGGTATAATTTCAAACAAGCTTCAGGTATAATTTCAAACATTCTGATAACATTTACCTACGACATCAAAACAATCAAACCTAAATTTCTAAAAACGCCTTCTGATTGACCATGAGGACCAAGCGTTTATCACTGAGCCACTCGAAAGTAAATAACGAACAAAATCATACGAGAATAGAGAGATTGCTACCTAGAGGAACATCTTCGGTATAAATCATAGACACATGATTAAAAACATAAAATAAACCACACTCTTAAGCAATTACATTTCTACCAGCATAATACATTCATCAAATGTCTGCTTTTAACATTAGGGAAGCCCAAAAAAATCCTAAATTTAAATGAAACGAAGTGTGCAATTATCAAGAACTGGTGACCTTTTTCATTTTTAAATATTAAATACTTCAAAATTTGTTGAACATTATGATTTGAACCTAGATCCAAATATGTGAACTTTTAACTTTTTCAAAAACAGAGTCAAAGACATACCTGAGAAAATAAAACCACTGGATTGGGATGAAACAACCAACTGATACATCTTAGATCTTTGAATCGTAAAAACATCAAATTGGAAAACATTGGTGTCGACCGACTATACATCTCAGATCCTTGAGTTGAAAAAAACGTCAAATTGGAACACGTTGGTGTCGTTTCAATCCGTTTCAATCCAGAGAATACAATTCAAAGGGTTTGTGGTAGATAGGGTTTAAGAGTGATAGAGAGGGGAAATGGTGGGGAAGGTAGGGCTGTAAACGAGCCGAGTCGAGTCGAGCTAGATCCAGCTCGAGCTTGGCTCGAACTCGATTCGAGTTGGCTCGGCTCGAGCTCGAATTTCAAATCGAGCTGAGATCGATCGATCTAGCTCGAACTAACAAAGAACCGCAAATTTTACTACTTAAAAAGCTCTTAAAATGAATTTCTTCATAGACTAAGGGCCATAATTGCCATTTAATTTAACCATATGGTTAAATATGGAAGTATAAATAGTTAATTCACTTTATACATTGTCTTTACCTTCTTTTATAGGGGGGATACTCTCTTAGTTTTTGTTTTCTAAGCGGTGTGGGACAAAAAAATGAAGGATGTAAACCTTATCGAGTCAGCTCACGAGCCGAGCCAGGCCAAGCTCGAGCTCGGCTCGTTTACAACCGAGCCAATTTCGAGCCGAGCTTTCTTCGAGCTTTTTTCGAGCGAGTTTCGAGCGAGCTGCGAGCCACGAGTTTTTTGAACACCCCTAGGGGAAGGAAATGGGCATCATGGTGGGAGGAGAATGAGATTAGGGTTTGAAGGGGAAAATAGATTGTGATGACACTGATTGGGTTTGGAGTGAAATTGATATTCGGGTAAAATAAATTGTTGTGTATGGGTGAGGGGGTTTAGAAAATGCCACGTGGCATTTCAATAAGCTGATGAAAGAGATGTTGCCATGTGGAGTTTCATGGATTCTTTTATTAGATTTAGATATACAATAAACGTATAGAAATCAAGTTACAATGTGCCACCTACAGATTTAGTTAAACCTTCCTTTTTACATCCTAAACTCTTCACATTGATTTTTTTTTTTTTCATTTTTTAACCAGCTAGGTTATGATACGTACTCAACTCACATTTTTCTGTTTTGTTTATTTTTTTCATTATAAAATATGATGTTTTATAACGTGTTTGCGTTCATGTTTAACTTTCATTGAAAACAAAGTTTTGTGATAATGTACAAGTAATCGAAGTACAAATGTATATCACTACAAGAAACTGGAGTTTATTTGTCGCCGCTAATGATCCATAGTAGACGTCTTTAGGGATTAACAATGTAAACTCTTTTAGTATAAATAAAATTATGTTGACTAAGCCTTATGCTGCCAAAATTCTTACTTAAACAGTTTTAACCATCTAAACTTCCATCTCCAACGTATTCAAACACTAGTTTGTAGGATCTTGATCCCTATAACGTAATTTTATCTCCTTTTAAATGTGATGTTTTTTAAAACTCGGGATCTTGGGTTTCTACGTGCTTATTTTAATCAACATTTTCGACCTCGTTTTTTCGAGGGTAAATACTAATACACAGTCGTCATAACCGAAACTTACAATTTTTTACACCCCCACCCAAACAAACAGGTTTCGCTCACTAGTTAATATTAAATAAACTGAATATTATCTCTTCCAAATTTTCCATTAAATACCACTTTTGTCGTACATAGTTCTCCAAGTAACATTAACTTTTTATTTTAAGCAAAAGTTAGATGGTACTTGTCCGTATCAGCTTTTTAATTGGAAATTTCATGTTCTTTTTTAATTACACTTACTTATTATTTGGGTGTCTCATCTTGTAAAAATAAGGATCGGATCTATAAAGGGCTTTGGGGTGTTCAAGTCATCCTTCAACTTTCTTGTAATTTATGGTTAAATTTTGTTTTTTTAGATACCCGTAAAAATTTTCTTTTAGACCTGTCGCTGTTTTAATTTACCTTAACTTGGGAATCTCTTGTTCTTTTTTGGCATATATATTCTCCTTTTAAAACCTTTTAAATATGGTGTTTTTAAAAATTTCGTGAATTTCCATTTCTAGGTGCGTATTTTTATCATCGAACTTGTTTTTTTTTGGGTGATCATAACGTATATTTCGTCAAAACCGAGCCTTAATAATTTAAAATCATGTTACAACCTGTATTTTCGACCCTGATTGACTATTAAAGTTACCCATAAAAATATATTATGTATTATTATTTAGCATAGAGTTAATTGCCATTTTAGTCCTTGAGGTTTGTCCAAATTTGCCATTTTAGTCCAAATAGTTTTTTTTTTCGCCTCTGGGTCCCTGACTTTTCCCTTTTGTTGCCATTTTGATCACATACCCTAACTCCATCCAAAAACCCCCCATTTTTAACCAGGGGTAGTTTGGGGATTTTCATGTTAAATCTTTTCAATTGCCATTTTGATCTAATTCTAAAAAATCAAGAAATTCTAAAAAATACAAAAAATTCTAAAAAATTAAAAAAATTCAAAAAAATAAAAAAATTCATAAAAATAAAAAAAAATCTAAAAATAAAAAATATTCGAAAAAATCAAAAAAATTCTCAAAAATCTAAAAAATCCAAAAAATTCTAAAAAATAAAAAACAAATCTAAAAAATTATAATATAAAACATGTAAAACATGCCTTCAGAGATTGCCTCCATAGCCTTTGACTTCAAACTTTGTGCAAGATCACGACTTTCATCACTGACTTCAATTGAGAGATCACCCATCTAAAACGAAAGGTAATAACAAGAATAAGAAAAAGGAATACTTGTATAGTAGTAGTTGAGCAGGTCAAAATTCATCTATTTTTTACCACCTTTTGTGGAGGGTCATCATCAGGTTTTACGACATCAGAATCATCTAACTCCAGGTCAGATTCAACAATATCCTCGTTGGACGTGTGTCCATTTTCAGCACCCTTCATAAGATTTTTTTGGAAACGTCAAGAAAGACACAATATAACAAAAAAGAAAAAAAATATATATAAAAAAACGTGATAGAAAAGTATGGAAATAAAAATGCATCTATACATCATGGCTGCAAGTTCAACGAACTTCGGTAACAGATAACAGGGTCATTTGTTTGAAAAAAATACTTGATAGACATTTTAATCATATCAGCCTGATTTAATCAGAATTAAACATGTATATGTTCTTCCATTAACATATGATTATATGAATGAGTCTAAGATTGTCTGATTCATCATTCATTAAGCAAAAAAAAAAAAAAAAATCTGAACAAAAATGACGCGAATATGGACTTCTATAGTTCTACTCTTCTAGAGTCGATTTCAGCCCACTTGTGCAAAAATGAGTCAATTTAGATTTTATTTATTGGTAACAAGTCCAATGCATTTATATAATTATGAAATCGCATTAAAAGTCAGTCGGAGTATATAAAAATATTTACAACCATCTGAATTTTGTTATTAAAGACTTGTATCACAACTTGGATAACAGTTTTTTATAATATTTAAAATATAAAATAGTATTTAAGATAAAAGTCAATAAAAGCACAACAATTCTATCAACAAGTGGGACACTTATATCACCTATAGCAACACTTTAGGAAAAGAAACCGTATTTTATAATTGATTTAATTGATTTTTAGAATTTTTTTTTTTTTTTTTGATTTTTTGATTTTTAGATTTTTTTTTTATTTTTAGAATTTTTTTATTTTTTTATTTTTGTGATTTTTTTTATTTTTTAGAAATTTTTTGATTTTTTAGAATTTTTTGGATTTTTTAGAATTTTTTTTTTATTTTTATGATTTTTTTATTTTTCATAATTTTTTTGATTTTTTAGAATTTTTAAGATTTTTTAGGATTTTTTAGAATTTTTTAGAATTTTTTTAATTTTTTTTGATTTTTTAGAATTGGATCAAAATGGCAATTGAAAAGATTTAAAATGAAAATCCCCAAAATACCCCTGGTTAAAAATGAGATTTTTGGATGGAGTTAGGGTATGTGATTAAAATGGCAAGAAAAGAGAAAATTCAGGGACCCAGAGGCGAAAAAAACTATTTGGAATAAAATGGCAAATTTGGACAAACCTCAGGGACTAAAATGACAATTAACTCTTTAGCATATTATAACAACCTATAACGAGCGAACATGTTATTTAACTGACTATCACCGTGACGCCTTGCCACAAATTATGTACGCATATTTTTATACATGTGTATATATATTTACGAGTAGGATACGCGCGCAATGCTGCGGGGTGACAAATTGCAACGCAATACTCGTTTATGCTAGTTATCAATTCTCTCGAGTTAGCACTTCGCCAAAACTATAGTATATTAATTAACATAATAACGTGGAAACATTGACTCGGCAAAATCGACTCTTTTTACTATAAACAAAATCAGATAACGTGTTATTATAAACAAAATTAGACCATTGTGTCAAAGTGCACAATTCTTTAATCAAGATAAAGTATATTAGTAATGTAACATGATAACACACACTGGAACACTTGGGTACTAAATACAATGATTGACCAAATACCATAGGTGTATAAAGCGTTGTATATAATAAATTTTAATTGTATTGCTGAATACATTATCCAAAGTATAACTAATATAAAATAGAGTAATTGAAACAAATAATTATAATGATGGCTGAATAAATGGGTTGTGATCTAGGGTGTTTAAACACCTGTGCAAATCTATTTGACTCGGATACAACCCAAAACAAACATGCGTACAATACGTGAACCTCTTGTTTGTCTAGAAACATCTACCTAGGAATGAGCATGGTACCGGACCAATACCAAAAAAACAAGGATAATGGGTACCGGTACCAAATGATCACCCCTACATCTACCGTCTTTTTTAAATTCTTTGTGTTTTTACCCGAATATGCTCATTTGTCTTTGTTCACAGCTGATACATCATGAGTTTGTCGCTTCACTTTTTTACTGTGACAATGATCCGGCTCGACTAAACCCATTCGTAGATTACCTCGCCTGCTAACAACATAAAAAGTCAATAAGAAATTCAAAAACATTAAAATAAGTAAATAAACCATTTTAAAAATAAACCAAAACTTAAGTCAATACCTATCACAAAACTAATGGATCTACAAAGAGTTAGAATACCGTTAATTTGTAAAATCTTGTTGATATCTGAGAACTAAAAATAGAATTTTGACCTTTAAAGTAAAAGTTTGCTTCTTTCTATGAAAAGCTGGAAACTATGCCTTCAGTGATTGAGAATAAAGCAATAACAACATGAAACAAAACCTACGCCATTCCAAAGCCCAAACCTAACAAAAAATGTTTTTTTAATACCTATGCAAGTAAATAATACTCATCTTCTTTTCGTTTTGTTAAAAGAAAGGCAGTCGTGTTTTGGTTATATGAAGATAGTTAAATTTTTCAAATAGTTTTATAGACACAGAAACACACATATAAGCACCGGAAAGCATCACGAATTCGATCCTGGTAAATATTTTCTTAAATTTTACCATACAAAACATCTAACAATTTTGACCCGCCTATGTATTGAGGCAACACACGGAACCAACTTAATAAATGTTAAAAAGTAAGGTATTTTACCTGCACCCCTATTCCCCATGCTGTTATATACTGCCTAACCTACGTTTACCGGTTAACGAAACCAGAGGTCAGATAATAAAAAGCCGAGCAACATTGATTTGGGTATGTTGAATCAGTTCTGTTTAATCATAATGGAAAACATGAAAACATACATTTGATTGCATCAGTACAGGCTAGCAGAGAATCCAGATGGATACGCAGCAACAATGTTTGACATGATTGTCAGCTTGATCTGGTTCCTCCTTAGGGTGCTGACTGATGATGGTGATGATTAAACCGATAAGGGAGTCGGCTATGGAGAGGGAGGCGAGATTGATGTTATGATTATTAGGTTATGTCTAAGTGTGTAACCTTTTAACCTCCACATAAGTCTCCTTATATAAGCACCCAAGAGGAAGCCTAATTAGTTAATAAGGGTAATATGGTCCATCAACAATTACCAACTAATTATTTAATAGGTTGTTATATATTTTGATCTTTATAATGTAAATGATTATAATGGCTACTAGATTAAATATTAAACATAATATATTTAATCTTACATTCTCCCACTTAGCCGAGTAATCATTTACTATGAGTATTAGATAAGCCTGATCAGGAGTTAACACTCATTTTAGCCTTAAACAAGTACTATAGCAGAGAAATACAGCCGTTGAATCATTATGCGACTCATGACCCCCATTAGTCATACTATAGCTTTAATTTAAAACCTAATCGTTATGATCAAAATACGCATAAGCCCTTTGTTTGATTTGTAACTTTATTTGTCTATATGCCATTATACCGGTTTAACATATTCTTAGAGACATACAAAATCAAACTGATGAGGAAAATTAACTAATACTTAGTCATTCATAGTACGATATGCAATTGCGCACGACCATTAATTAATACCCATCTATTAGCTCTCTTAATAAGACTTATGGGTAATAGCCCTTCAGTTATAGAATCCTTAAGCATATCATGAATGTATTTGATACAAAAGTTAGTTTCCTCAATTCGTTCATAAACGAATAATTAATTGTGTATCGAAACTTAATGCAGTACCTCTTGAACTGTTACTGTTCAAAGAGTCATGGTGGTTGACTTTATCACACTAAGTCTTCAAAATATTAATTATATGGAGTTAATAAACTTATGAGTCCACTGATAAATTTCCAACAACATTTAGTGACTATATTATGTCGTTATAACTTAGGTTGTTGATATCAGTCCATTATGACTCCTCCATGAGATAGGTTTTGTTTGCTGACATAAAGATATACCCGAAAATACATTTTGTCATCTTTGAGTATTACAAAGTTAAAGTAATCAACCGGTTTTAATTCTCACTTCTTCTTTAAATTGTAGCCTCTCGTTTCTTTTAAATATATTGTAACACTCCATTAGATGCTTCACATTAATCTAGACATATCTAATGTGTTGCAATGTAAGTAATATCTAAACGAGTATAGACTTGAACTTACATAAGGCTTCCAATTAATGAAGCGTAAGGAAATAATCTCATTTATCCTATTATCCTCTAAAGGAGAGCAGTATTGTTTGTTACATGCGTAAGGACCAATTTAAGGTTAAACTTAAGGAACGAAACTAATGTCCCATTGGGTCTATCTCGGTATGTTATGATATCTATTACATAAGGGGTATCTCCGAGATCTATTATGTCAAAGTTTGTGTTAACAATGCTTTGACTTATGTAACATATACTTGTCAAAAGAATATCATCTATATAGACAAGTTTAATTTAGTTGCTCCCACTCATTTTGAGGTAGGTACATTAATCCACTTGGTTGTTGATGAAAATAATTACGTTAAGATTTCATCACATTATGATGTTTGCATTAACCCATACATGGATTTTATTTGCTTACAAATAAAGTGTTCTTTAACCTTCAGTTTGGAACTTTCAGGTTGTTTTATGAATATGTAAATATGCCAGCCAATTATTTGGGAAAATTGTTGTTAATGTTCATCTAATGTAGCTTTAAACTATTATAAGCTACTAGAACAGTGATGACCCTCAAAGAAAACTTTGATAATTTATCTCTTCCTAAGTATAACCTTTGACAATCAATCATGCCTCTTTGTGTCTTAACGCTTATATTAGGATTTGGTTTAATTATAAACACTCTTAGGTAATTCAATCAAATCCCAAACGTTATACGAACACATAAAATTAGTTTTACTAGAAAACAGTTTTATTCCTTTCAGAGGATGGATTGACACTAATGGCTTAATTTGAAGAGATAGGACCAGTTAACTTTTCCAAAATCCATTTCAACTTCAGTTAGGGAGGTTATGTAATCATAAAAGTTAGTAGGCTTTTAAACCTAGATGACCTCCTGAGTTGATTATTGGGTTTTAAAAGTTTCAGTTTAATGGATTAGCTCTTGGTTAGGTTGCTATCATTTTCATTATAAGTTTGTAAGAGTTGGTGCAGTATGGTGTACAAGAGGTGTAATCGGAGTTAAATTCGGAGTGAAATTTAATGACACTCTTCCCCCCGCCTCTAGTATTCCTTGCAAATCATGATAAGGACTTTGACTGCTCCCACTGACCTTAGAAATCTTTAGGAACTCAGCATGCTTAGGGTCAATATGTAACGACCAACAAATTCTAATAGAGAAACAAGTTAATGACGTTAGTCGTTGTGATTTCTCTTGTTGAGGATTATGTTAGTTTAGGTAAGAAATTTAAGTGTGCCCACAATTAAGCAACAATGAAACTTTTGTAAGAGTAGCATTAGATTTTAAGGAGACAAGTTTTTATAGAACAGTGTCAAGATGGAGCAGTGTCTTGTACAAGAGGTATAAATTTAGGTAATGTAAAATTTTCACTCCCCCACCTCTTGCAACTATTGCAAGTAATCATTAAGACACTTAATGCTCCCACTGATCTTTGATATCTCTAGAAATGCTACAAGAGAAGTTTCAATGAGCTACGTGAGGTGGGAACCTATCATATATATGTTAGACTTTATTGGATTTCTTTAATGTCCATATATCATAAAAAACTTTAGGGACATAGAAATCTTATTAAGTGTATATATGAATAGATTTCTTCTAAGACCGTGGGCCATATGCGACAAAATTTAGATACAAGTTGATAGTCTTTAATTGATAAATGAATTATGTCTGAATATTCCTTTTGGAATAAGTTCCATGAATGTCAATGAATGACTTATGATGGACCCATACTTATTCCTTAAGCCAATTAATATTTTATGGCTTTAACGTCATGATTTAAAATCACTTAGAATGAGATTAGTTGAATAATCATCCTCATTAACCATGTCATGATTTCTCATGAATTTTGGTTATAATGGATGAAAATTATAGGTCTCATTTTCCTTTTGTCAAGTTCTCATTTACATGATGACAAAACTTGTGAAAATGTAAGGTATCATCTAGTTTTATCTTAGTAATGTTTCAATCCAGATATTTAGAACAAATAAGATGAGAGTTTAAGGTAAGTGTGACTTTATGTTGACTATGCAAACCTCACAACCTTCATAACATTGCTTAATTATTATACTATATTCTGATTAATCTTCAGAATATATAAGGTATCGAAAATCGTTGTTAGAAGACTACTTATTATGGTTCTTATAGTCTTAACATTTAATTTTGTCACTAACTCTCATGTTAGTTATTTGTTGACTTCTGGTAAGGAAACGTATGGAACTAGAGTCAACTTAATCATGTGTTAATTGGAATATTAAAATTAGCAGACTTAAATATCATTAGTAGGTGGCTATCTAATTAATTTATCCAACTGTTCTTTTGAATAATGGATAGTCTCGTTGCTTATGCCTAGTCTAATGGCATAATTATGCAGTGAGATTCTCCCTTGAAGAACCTTAAAGTTGGAATTTTTACTTGTAATTTGTCTATGGACCTTAGAACAATCCTCTTTTAAAGTTTTAAGTGGTTGTAAGGTGAGTACCAACTTATTTTCCAGCTTCAAACATTTATTTCTTTGTACATATGTTGCTTATCAACACACTCATTATACTTTGGTACTTTTGAGTGTTATAGTTTATTTATAAGGCATCAAATTGTACAAGTGAAAATCTTAGTATGTAATGTACTGGAAAAATGTACTTATTTCCATGCGTAAGCCCTTAACTTTATGGGTCATGGTATTGTACATTATTATGTATTCACATATACCACTTAGCTTTATAGTTTATAATTTTAAATGAAGGCATGCATCTTAGGAATTCTTGTGATTATTCCACAATAATATATTAGTTTTAGGAAAAACTTAATCCGGAATAACCTTTTAGTGATAGCATTTATGTTTAGAGAGTTCTTGATTATCATAAGAGACATCATGTTTAATTTGTCCTATTCATCATGCTCTACTTTTCTTCTGTAGTACCTTTATCAGAAGAGAGCAACAGGATTATCGTGTCTTAAGAGATAATCAAGGATTTAAATTTAAGAGCTAATTCTTATAGAAACTTTAAATAAAGTAAACATTTAAGGTTTGAGAATTACAGTGGATGAGATATTGATTTATAGAAGAAAATTATAGTGAGTAAAATTATGGGTACTAAAAAAAAAGGCAGACGAAATGATCATAAAAAAATAATGAAGGATCATTAATATAAGGATCATTATGTGAAGAGGTTGTGATATGTCTATTACTAACATCAAAATAATAGACTTATTTAAAATTCTACTTAAACAAAGACAAATCAGCTTTGGCCAGAAGTGTAATCATTTAAGCATGTGTGCAAAGGGACCGTGACAAATCAGCTTTGGCCAGAGATGAGACAATCACTTTAGTTATGCACTTGTTAAGAATACTATACATGAATGAATTAAATCAGCTTTGGCCAGAAATTAAGACATTCACGTTTATAATGCACGCTTAACATAGCTTTCGTAATACTTGAACGATAAGTAGATGTATCAAATCAGCTTTGGCCAGAAATGATACATCAGAAGCTCATTCAAGTTAAGCTATTTTGGTTTTGTAAAACATTATTTGATCCTCATTAACTAACTAAGTATTTACAAAACCAATCCTTTAATAGCAAACCCCGAGCTAAATTTTAGTTCACATTAAACAGCCTAAAATAATGAGGTTTCGAGTGAGATCTCGACTCAGTTATGAGGTCTCGAGTGAGATCTCGAGTCCAGTCTCGACTCATCTTGTAACATTATGAGGTCTCGACTCATTAAGGTCTCGAGTCGCAACCTCAGTGTCTCGAGTCGTAATCATGGTCTCGACTCCATGTTTTATGAGATCTCGACTCCTTGATGAGGTCTTGAGTCACAACCATGGTCTCGAGTTGTGAAGATTGAAGCCCTTAGTCGAAACCTCAGTGGTCTCGAGTCGAAACCTTATGGTCTCTAGTCGAAATCATTGTCTCGAGTCGTGAAGATTTGAGGACACTTATGATTTCGAGTCGAGACCTTGTGGTTTCGAGTCGAGATCTTGGTCTCGAGTCCACTGTTAACAGCTGTATTGTCACACCCCCAAAATCCCACATGCGGAAATCCCCGCGAGGCGTGTGACGTACCAGGATCTAGCCACCAATCACATTGAACTCATAATAATATTTCAAATAAACTTTCATTTATTAATATAAAGCGTTACATAACATTATTTATCAATCAGCGGAAGCATAAAACAATCGTCATTAAGTTTCGTAACTCGTGTATAAAAGCCATTAAACTTGTCTTGTGATTCCTTGTAACTTGACCCATGACCACTCCAGCATCCCAGATAGCAAGTCCCAACAACATGTACCTAAAGGCCTGCAAGCATGCAGAAAAACGTGTATCAGACAACGCTGGTGAGTTCACTGATTTGTTAAACCGTTCGTTACCGATTACTGATTCATGTTATGTTATGTTGATAATAACTCGATACCGCAGACGGCCCTTTTTCCCTTCCCCAATGCTCTATCAAACATTGGTCATGATTTAAAGTTATTAGTTCATGCCCGTCCTATCCAGGTACGTCGTGAGGGTGCCAAACCTAATAGCGCTATCAACTAATAACCCCGTTGCCCTAGAAGCAACAACCCGGTAGTATGATGGGACTTAAGTGATAGAGAGTGAGTGTATTATCCAACATTAACGTTTACCAAAAACCATTGCATATCCCCTGCAAGGATATGCGTTTGTGAAATCCGCCTCACATCCCCTACAAGGATGTGGGTATTTGAAAACCGCCTCATATCCCCTACAAGGATATGGGTTTACGAAATCCATTTACAAGTTTTGTCTGTTTGATTGTCCTCACCGGACGCATGCTTGGTTTGAGAGAAGTGAACTCACCTTGGTTTGCTCGGTAGGATTAGTTACTTGTTCAAACATAATCAGTGAAAGCCTATGATGTTCATGTACACGAAATCAGTTTACGTTCACGTTGTTCACGTACGTTCATAGTGTGTATTCGTAGCAAGGATTATCGCGAAACAGATAACGATCATTCATAACACACGTAACAGATAAGTTCACTATTCACATGCATGTTTCACAATAGTACTTAATGGTTAAGTAAGCTATTCATCATAAGCGAGTCATGTTTCCACAATCATAATTAACATCATTAACAGGCAGATAATAATCATTCAAGTTTCATACACATGATAAACCACAGTCTGTTGATGAGGTTCCATCCTAGCGATGAAACTTTAGAGCGACGAAACTTTAAGGTTTTTTGTCGACAGGGAGGTGACGAAATACTAAAGGTATTTCGTCGACATGATGGGTGACGAAATACTAAGGTATTTCATCGACATGCAGGTGACAAAACACCAGGGTTGTTCGTCGATGGGGTAGTTTCGTGGGGAGGGTCTTTCGTCGCTGCATCTCAGCAGAGGGTTATGATTACCCAAATTCCTTATGAGATATCAACACTACTCATAACAGCAAATCTAACAACTCTAGTGTTCATCAGATCCTAGATTAAAGGTAAACACATTGAATACTCAATGTTTAATCTCATGTCATCAGCTTACCCTAATAGCCATTATCGAAACCATGATTATCATATAACATCAGTTTCAAAACAAGAAGCTCATACTTCTAATTCTCATTTACAGCAAACTAATTAGCAATTATTTATCAATTTAGAAATCACAAAGATGTAAGACAATCAATAGGTAACTACAACAGCAGCCATTTTCATTTCAAATATTTAATAGACATCGGCATCATGCAAGCAACTTGATATTATTGTTAACAGCCGATTTTAAACCACATGCATATACACTTTTCTAAATCAAGATATACAAAAGTCAATGCATACAAGGAGGACTTTTGGAATCATGTGCAGGACAGCTTGTTCCCATTAATCTAAAAATACAATTTCCTCATTATTCCCATGCCACCAAAACTATAATATAAGGAATGTATCCAATCACACATAAGCATCCAATTTCATGAGAGTCACTATCATTTGAGTTGATTCATCCCTAGGTTCACGTAACCATATCAATCCCTAATTGGTCAAAATATAATTCATACAGTCAAACAAGTCCACGCATGCTTTCTAACAACCCTAAGCCAATGACATCTAACATGCAATTCAGAATAATGTCTCATTAGTAATCGCAGACATGTATATCAAAATCAAACTGTGGTAATAAACTTACCGATTCAGATGATGTGAGCGGGAGTGTTTAGAGCCGAGAGAGGGCTTCGAGACAAGAACTGCCATTGACGCCAAGAGAGGAGGTTGGGGTTGTCGTCCAGTGTGGGGGAGGATCTAGGGTTTGCCAATGATGGTAAGGGATTGCATGCGCACCCATCTCCATAGCCGTATACTAAATAGGCTGGGTTGGGCTTGGAGCGATCTGGGCCTGCTTAGTGTGTGGGCCAAGATTCAGTGAACAACCAAATGAGGGAGTGTGCGGTTCGATGATCCAAGACTAGAAAACCACACAATTATTCGAGATGTAACAATGCATACCTTCATTCCATGTATATTAAACACATAACTCTCGTGAAATCAATCGAGTACAATTAGGGTACAAATAAAGGATCTTGAAAATGCGAGTTGTCACATGTATTGTGATAACATAACTGAAAATTCGAATTCTTAGGAATTGTGATAGAGTTTCCTGTTTTAACATTGATCTAATTTTAACAGAATATTTCGAAAATCATAATCTGTTTATCCTTTTAACAGATTTTGAAAATTCTCATTAGACAAAACAGATCAAAATTAGGAAAAACATTCAACAATTCAAATTATATTCCAAAACATAAGGAATTTTTGAATTTTCCTAAGAACATATGATGAACCCTAAAAAAATAAAACATAACTCTGGGAACCGAAACCTGAATTTTAAGAGTTCTCTAAACAGATTTCGGATATATGTTTACACGTTTTGATTTCGAGACATTTAAAACATATTCTTTTCCTCGAAACAGTGATCTCGAGTCGTGCTTTATGACTCGAAACCGGCTGTGATGTTCATTGAATTTTCAAAACTTATGTTTTCCAGATTTCAATCCCAGAATAATGGATACGAAAACAGAACCGACTAATCAACATATGCTCTGATACCACATGTTGAATCAGTTCTGTTTAATCATAATGGAAAACATGAAAACATACATTTGATTGCATCAGTACAGGCTAGCAGAGAATACAGATGGATACGCAGCAACAGTGTTTGACATGATTGTCAGCTTGATCTGGTTCCTCCTTAGGGTGCTGACTGATGATGGTGATGATTAAACCGATAAGGGAGTCGGCTATGGAGAGGGAGGCGAGATTGATGTTATGATTATTAGGTTATGTCTAACTGTGTAACCTTTTAACCTCCACATAAGTCTCCTTATATAAGCACCCAAGAGGAAACCTAATTAGTTAATAAGGGTAATATGGTCCATCAACAATTAACAACTAATTATTTAATAGGTTGTTATATATTTTGATCTATATAATGTAAATGATTATAATGGCTACTAGATTAAATATTAAACATAATATATTTAATCTTACAGGGTAGTCATCAGGGATTAGCGGTAACATGTCTGGCTTCCTGTGCATGGCAAAACATACAAACCATTAGCTTAATAACTTTACTTATATTTAAACAAACATTATTAAAAAACTCTTGTTGTCTCCTAAACCTAGGTAAACAGTCAATTTATCATTCCTTATGTATAGTAGAAAAAAATTGATGGTAAATCAGGGAAACTAAAAGCTAACGGGTCAAATAATTTATAGATAAAAAATATATGCTAAAAGATTTTCATAGAAGTCACTTCACGTACAAAAATCAATGAATCGCCTGTGCTGCATGTATCCAAATGCTGCATAATCGTCGTCCGCCCCGTCTTGTGCAACTGCAACACCACAGGTCTCCTTGTAACAATCCCTGAAAAATCCATGCATTCAGCACTCGTAAAAAATGTAAAAGAAGAGGAAAAACAGTTGCAAGAAAAATTAAGCAAACACTTAACCAGATCCCCTAAAAAGAAAATCTCCCCCAACAATGCTATCTACTACCAAAGACTTCCCAGAACTCTATAAATTATCCATTTTTACTCGAACCCATTACCCAACACGCTAACCCACCCATTTTCTATCTCTAGTTACTTATCTATAACCTATTAGGTTCCTCCTCTATATTAAGAGAAGAAACAAACTACGGATTAATTATTTTTTATAATATTTTGCAAAATAAATCATCCAAATTGCAATCACTTTTTTACAAAGCCATTAAAAAGGCTTTCCTCACAAATTAAGTCACACCAAACATATCAATCAACATATATCAACAAATAAGGAGCCAATGAACACGTACCACTTGTAAAAACCAAATTATGGCCTCTTTTTGTGAGGATGAAAAGTTTTTCTGGTTAACCCAGATACACACCCTTTCATTTGCATCCCATTCTGTTTTAAATATGTTAATTCAAGAAACTGTTCATATACACATTAACTATTTATAAAATAAATAAATACAACAAAAAATACCAATTTTGCATGTTATGGGTTTTGACCAAACTAAAAGTTACCAATTTTTCCATCATATACCTTTCTTTTGAGCTTCAATATCTAATTTGATTATCTTTTCTTGATTCATCTTTGAGATTACCGAAAGAAAGAAGCTCTCGGATCATGTGAACTTGTTGACTTTACTCAAAGTCAAACATCTTTTCATGAATGGGAACAGTCATATCCGTTTCACACGATCATAGATAATAACATCTCATCAACATCACAAATAACAACATTTTGAATCATGAGAATAGAGGGATTATCAGAAATTCAGAATAGAATAGTGCTAAAAGTGACAGCAGGCAGGTCAATATTAATAAATTGTTCGCCGCGAAACAACCATCAGTCAAACCCACGTTCAAGTAGATCCTGACCGTAATAATTCAGGTGGTTACCTTCAAGATTTAATCTCATCTGTTCAAAACCAAAAAATATGGCAGTTTGTTTTTTCAACGCCAGTTAAGTTTTGCTGTGTTTTCTGCATGTTTCTCGCTTCGTGGGTACGCTCCCTCAACCTTGTCGGTTCATCTTGGATAACTTCTACGTGGTAGTTAGCATACAAGATGTATATATATGTCCGTGCATGCTTTGCATTACATCCTTTTCAATAAAGCATATCACTGTAAGGTGGTTACATATTTTATGTGTTTATGATGTTTGTTATATTTCGATAATAGTTTCTTATTTAGTTTGTTTGTTTTGCTTCAGTTATGATCGATGGATAATGCTGTGTATGATGAGGATTCATTTACGGGGAAAAATGTAAGTTGTTAATTTATATGGTATTGTGTTTATTTAACCATGTTTGTTCATTTGAATAATGATGCTTTGTTTTCAGTTTGCTAGGTTGGACAACGTTGTGGAAATGAAGCAGCCAGCAGATATGAAGTCTTCTAATATAGTTGGAAATGTAATATCATTTTGTTTTGTTTTGTCAAGTATTGTGATTTAGATAGCATTGTGTTTTTTACAATCGTTTTGTGTTTGTAGGAATCCTTTGTGTTATTATAGTAAAAAATCATTGACATGCTTTTTTTTTCAGGTTGTAGCTGACGAGTGTGTGGATGGTCATTTGCATGAATTTTCTTATTACTCTAATGAGAATGTACATTTAGAAGCAAGTTTATGATGAAGTTTCTGTTATTATTTATGATATTGTGTGTTACTTAGAATCATTGTGTTATTTACAGCTATTGTGTTTTTTGTGATGGTTTTTTTGTTTTTTTTTGTAATATACTATGACAACTGTGGTTGACAGTTTTTTTTTCTTTTCCAGGTGGTGGCTGACAACATTTTTGTGGATGATCATTTTCAAACGTTGAGCAGGACATGTGATGAAGTTGGAAACGTGCGTAATAATTCTTGTAAAATATTTTATCATGTTGTTTATTTTTAAAAATCATTGTGTTTTTTTTACAGATATTGTGTTTTTAGGTTTATTTTTGTAATATGCTATGACAACAGTGATTATCAGTTTTTTTTTTTCCAGGTTGTGGCTGACAACATTTTTGTGGATGATCATTTTCAAAAGTTGAGTAAGATATCTGATGAAACTGGAGATGTATGTAATAATTTTTTTATAACTGTAAGATAACATTGTTTTAGTTCAACATGGTAGTTTATTTTATTAATGAGTATATTGTTTTTCAGTTTGAAGAATTGTTTGGAGTACTTCCTGACTTGACTATGTCTTCAATCGGAGCTGCAAAGGTAAATCGTTTATGTTAAAGTATGTAAATTATTTTGTTAGTGATAGATGGTGATGTTTATGCTGAATATTATTATGTTTGCTTATATTTTGTTTTGTAAATTTCAGAAAAAATCTAAAGGCTTTGACTTGGAGTTTGGTGCTTTGGTGGGATGTCCCGACAATTCTATAAAGCATGAGATCAACAAGGTTGGTTCCATATCTATATGTTTAGTTGTGTTTAGTTAATATTCTAGATGAGTGACCGACATATTATTCTCTAGTCTCGTAATTTCAGAAGAATTAATCAAAGGGTAAAGGAGCTGAAGAATTGGAAGTGGGATGAGGTGATTGAAATCGACAGTTTTGGCGAAGATTAGTTATGTTGTTTTTTTATGTATGATGATAGTTATTATATTTTGGTAATGATACTTTGTTGAGTTGGAGTTTTTTTATGTGTGTATTTTCTTTTCCCTTAAACATGCATGTTTTTCTTTGTTTGTAATATTTTGGTTATAATTTAAAGGGTAATTAATATTTTCGTTGATTGATGCATAGTTAGCCGTGTACCAGTTTAAGTTTCCCGTGTTTAATTAATGGTTTGTGTGTTAATAGTAATAACTGTATGTAAACGTGTGTCTCTTCAGTTTTTTGTATGATTGTATCGTTTCCCGGACCAATTTTTACATCATGTAACCGTTGATGCCATTAATGGTTCCGCGTTAGTGTCCATAAGCCTTTTATATATATATGCAGACATTTCATGTATATCCTATCTCAAGTTATTTAAGTTTTACCGATTTCTAATTAAAAAGTTAACTTTTTTCAATGGCTTCATCAAGTAATCAAGGAGAAGATTTGAAGGAACTGTTTTATAAAGCAGTGATGGAAGATTTGGAAGCTGAGTTAGAGTTTTCTAAAGATCTGAGGAAATGCTTTCATTCTTTGAAGACTGGAGTTGGCTCTCGTGATGATGTAACTGAGACGTTGCGTTTATTGCCTCCAACTGCTGTCCGTGACCTGGCACTTTTGAATAATGGTGAGAGTGGGAACAAAGATGTTCAGTTAATGGCATAGATGTTAGAGATATTTAGACAAGTTAATGAGTCAATGGAGTTGAAGCGTAGGTTTTTACTTTCCTTATAAGTAGTTTTGTTAAGTTTAGTGATAGATGTTATAGTGAAGTGGTTTGTATTCAATTATTAAGAGTTATTGGTGGTATTTTTATTTTAATGGAATGTTTTGTTTTGTTTCTTGAAAGTTAGTCTGTTTCCTCTTTTCGTTGATAAGCACTGTTATTCAAAATCAGTGTTTTTATCCACTGATATGCTATCCACTGATAGTAAAAATGTTCTTTTCCTAAAACAGAGTACCAAAGAGATTTCCTTAACAGAGGGTATGAAGAAGAAATGCGAAAAGATACTTTACAAAAAGGCAGTTTTCCATCTGCTACAAGGTTTTTATTTCATACCCTCCTTATGTGTGTATCCAACAAAACCACTGCCTTTAATGAAATCCCCTTGAAGATTCAATATCTGGGTTATGCTATCCTGCAAGGAGAAAATTTTAATTACTCCCAGGAAATCTTTAATTACTTGGTCAAAAATGTTGATAAAAAGGCTTTCTTACTATTTCCAAGGTTTTTGAGTTATTATTTTGAGAAAAAGTTTTCAAAAGATAATGCCCATGTGCTTATACACGGGGTTCCTTTTCAAATAAACAGTTTAACTGCAGAAACATTCACAAGAATGTTGAAATCTTCCAAAAGACAAGCAGAGGTTCCTGAGCAGACTTTAGCAGCTACCACTGCTCCTCAGGTATCTGCTGCTGAGCCCACTGCTCCAGGTGATCATAGTAGCACAACCACTGCTATGAAACCCACACCTATCATTACCAAAAATCCCAAAAAGAAATCATCCAAAAATCCCCCCCAAACCCACTAAAAATGCAACTCTGGAAGATGAGATCCCAGAGCCACTGCCAGTGACAAAACAAATGTCATCAACAACCACTGCTGCTACTTACTCACAGCAGATGGAAGAAAGATCTTCATCATTGCCTCAAACTCCTCCTGCATCTTCACAAAAAGATCAGGTTGTAAACACAGGGACACCAAATTATGATGCTCTGGGATCACTTGATTCCATCATCCAAAGCTCACTTCCCGGGGCAAATTCTCTTTCCACCCCTATCCTCACCTCACAAATTCCACCATCAATAAAACCTTTGTTGGAAGCAGTTGATATTGCCCAGACACAAAGCAGTTCTTTTCAATCACCTGTCAACAAGAATATACATCAACAAGTGATTGAGTCTGGTGTTTCTATCACTGTTAACCCACCAACAACAAATGAGGAGGCTACACTGCTGGAATTACCTGAAATTCCAGTCAGTAGTTCAAGTGGAGCAGCAACTACAAATGTTGGATCAACAGATCTACATTTGGCCAGTTGTTTCATCAATCAGACTCCCTTGAAGGCAATTCCTTCCATAGCACCTCTGATATCCACCAGTGAGTTTGTTATGACCACTGGTACCATCAAAAGGATATCAAGTGTTGAAGGAAGAAGACCCCAGTACCAAGAACAAGGGGCATCAATGGATGACTTTTGGAATTCGTTCCCTAAATCAAACATTGATACAACCACTGCAGGTGGGAAATCAGATGATCCCATTAACTTGGGTGATGGTTTGAAATATCAAGAATTGACGGAGAGGGTAGACAGAATTGACTCAACTGTTACAGACATCAAAACAATGCTGCAACAGTTGTTAAATTCACAAAAGTCCATACCCACTGCTGCATCACATGTTCCATCTGCTTCCACTACTCCATCCTCTGATGCTCTTTGGGAGCTGTTTCAACCACTGCTCCACAAACAAAGAGAGTATGCTGATTTACAACATGAACTCCACATCCAACAAATTAGAAATCACATGGAGTCAAGGTTTAAAGATACTCAAGCTGATATCAAGGCTATAAAGGCCCACATTCTAAACACCACTGGCACTGCACCTCCCACTGTTCTCTTTATTGATAACCCCCCTCCAGATAATGCCAAAAAGGGGGAGAAAATCAAGCAGTGGAAAAAGAAGGGAATTGAAGATGGTATTTATGTTGAACCACAAAAACATAGCATGATTAAAGACATACCCTTGCCAGATGGTAGTAAAAAGATTGATGTTACCACAAATGCACTTGCTTAAGCAATAGCAAGTGTAAAAAGGGATCGAGAGGCTAAGGATAAATCCAGGTGGAATGAGAAGAAAAGACCCTTTATGGAGCTGAATAAGCAGGGTATTTCTGAGCCAAAGGATGATAAAAATCCTGAGCCAAAAAGAAAGAATCCCACTAGAAAAGTGAGGGAACCCAAACACACACCATCCAGATCCACAAAGCATGCTTCCAAACCACCTTCCAAAAGCTGCAAACATCAATCTTCCATCCAAACAGCTGTTGTCAATCCTGTTAGCCAAACACCTGCCACCACTTCATCACACCCCACAACCACTGCCTTACCACCACCACCTAAATCATCATCAACACCACCTTCATCTCCTGCCAAAAAGCAGAAGACAACAGATGTTAGTCAGTCACCTATCACTTCCATCATCACCATTCAACCAACTATCACACCAAAATCAACACCACCTCAAAAACCATCTGCTCAAGAGCAGAAGACATCTGCTGACACATCAGTAGCTGTAATGACAACAGTAGATGAAACACCTGTTAGTCAATCTCCCAAATCAACAGTTGTTGTATCACCTGCTATATCAACAACTGTTGGTACTTCAGTGGTTTCAACAGTTGTTACTCCAACAACCACCACTTCAACTAGAATCACTGCTCCCACTTCAACCGCTGCCCCACCAAAAATACCATCACCACCAAAAACCACCTCACCACCAAAAACACCTTCATCACCACCATCACCTCCTGCTAAAAATCAGAAGACAGCTGATGACACATCATCAGTTGTAGTGACAACAGTGGTTGAAACACCAGTTGTTTCAATAGCTGTTTGTGAACCACCTTCCACTACAATAACCACCACTCAAATCACCACCACCACTGAACCAACCAAAACACCACCAGCCTTTCCCAAACCAACAACTGTTGTATCAACTGCTGTATCAACAACTGTTGGTACTTCAATGGTTTCAACAGTTGTTAACCCAACAATCACCACTTCAACTACAATCACTGCTCCCACTTCAACCACTGCCCCACCAAAAATACCATCACCACCAAAAACCACCTCACCACCAAAAACAACTTCATCACCACCATCATCTCCTGCTAAAAATCAGAAGACAACTGATGACACATCATCAATTGTAGTGACAACAGTGGTTGAAACACTAGTTGTTTCAACAGCTGTTTGTCAACCACTTTCCACTACAATAACCACCACTCAAATCACCACCACCACTGAACCAACCAAAACACCACCAGCCTCTTGTAAACCAAAAATGAGAAGGATGATTTTAAAAGATGATGATTCTCCACCACCACCAACATCTTCACAACCATCATCACTTGCTATAATTCCAAACCCTGTTCCATTTTCTTCTGCACAGGCTTTTAACACAAACACTGCCATTGTTTCAGCAGCTGTCCAATATCCTTTGGAACTTATAGCAGTCAGAGAAGAAATTATATCTTTTTATTCTGAAGATGACCCTGCTAAAAGAAACCTACCATCTGTCCAAGGATATTCAAGGCCTAATAATATTGAAGAATACCTGAAAGTCAAAGTTCAACAAGCAGAGGATATCTCTAAAAGAGAGTCACAAGGAAAATCTGATAAAGAAATTCAAAGGCACTATCAATTCCTGTTCACACAAGTCAGAACATTGGAGCAGTTTGAAAAAAATTTGTGTCAAAAGCTTTCAGAAAGAGATGATGAAACCTTGAAGAAACATTATATTGAGCATATCATGGCCTTCAAAAGGTACAAAGGTGACAAAGGTCAATATAAAGATTGGACAGTGGGTGAACTCAAAGAGGAGTTAGAAAGGATTGAAAAGATGAATAAGGACAAGGTTAAACATACTCCACCTGTCTGGTCAAAATACATGAAAAATATTCCAGACAAGGTGCTAGAGCTGAAAATAATGAAAGAGGAACTTATTACTGCTGATTTTGGGTCAAAAATCAAGTAACAAGATGGAAGGAAGACAAGGTCAGGGCAACTTACCAAAGGCTGGAAGGACTAAGGAAGAAAAATCCTGATATTCCACAAAAGCCTGATTATTCTAAAGAAGTGGTTCTAGAAAAGCCACAAAAGCAACAATTCAAAAGATCCACTGCTTCACCAGCTGCCTTCTTTTACCAAAGAAGGAGACAAAAGCAGATGGATAAAGTAACAGCAGCAGATCAAGAAGCAGAAGAGTATCTTGTGAAAGTAGGAGTTAAAAGAATGATTGTAGAAAGTCTTGAGTCTGAACAACCTTCAACCACTGATCACCTTTGAAGAAAGCACTGATGCTCATCATCAGTGCTTAGACTACAACAGTGGAAAGTTGAAGCAGTAGTTTTCTTATGTTTTGTATTTTTCTTATAATTAGTAATTTGTAATCAGTGGTAATAGATGTAAGTGAAGTTGTCCTACAAACCTGATAACATGAATTGTGTTTTTTACAATGGTTTGTGGTTTATCAACGAAATTGTATATTATAATTTATATTGTGTTTTTTTGGCTTTTGTGTAATATCCTTGGGAGATCTTGATAACATCAATTGTTTTTTTTTCTGTATACGTAACCTGCATGTTTATCATTTATTACAACTCGTGAATGTGTGTTAAAAATCAGTTGTAGAAGAGTGAAAACTGTTAACATCAACAGTTGATTTTTATTACATTTACTATAGATGTAGGTGAAGTTGTCCTACAGACCTCTGATAATATGAATTGTGTTTTTTACAGTGATTTATGTTTTACTTACGAAATTGTATATATATCCTATCTTTTATGTTTACAGGATGACGGTCCTGTGCGATTTCCAAACGAATTAAAAACTTTGGTGGATAAATTGTTTGCATTCAAGATTGAAGTCAGTGAGACTAACTTGACATATTGTGATGAAGAATACGAGATTCAAAGAAAAACTGACGATGAATCAGTTGTTGATCTGGTTAAACAAATGTCTGGGATTAGTCAGGTACTATGAACTTTTAACTTAAGTATTATAGTTGTCTTTTCCATTTTGTTGTCTTTTGTTAATAAACTTTTTCAATTTTGGTTTAGGGCTGTATGCCTGATGATAAGAAGAATGGTACTCCAATTTCGCTTGTGATAAGTTCTGATGGTGATACAATTGATAAAAAAACATGTTCAATATATAACATATAAACTAGAACTAGAAAACGTATATATTTATAAACACGGTTACATAGTAGCCGTCCAAACTATGTAAAGTTTGGAACTAACAAACATGTTAACCTACTTACAAACAACTATTTTAACACTACAGAAGCTACGCTAAGTTTCTTCGTTTGCCAAAACTACCATATGTTATGGTTCAACCCTGTTTCAAAGTTTCAAACATCACCACTAGCGAAAAACATCGGTAAGGAACAAAGCACGAATATCTGGAAAGTACTGGAACGTGCAATGATCACCTTTTTTTATGTTGTTATCTTTAAGCCATTTCGCCCCGCCTTTGACAATGTATCTGATAGTGTTTTTATTTGGCTCCGTCCTAACATCATGTTTTGTCTCCACATGTTGCCTGTTGACGATCTTAACTTTCAAGGTTTTGTCAATTCCTGTCATCTGTGCTACTGCAACTGGTATGCGCTATAAGTTACAAAGCATAATAATAATTTCCATTAATGATGTTGAAGTATTAAAAAATACAAAAGTTAACCAAATTATGTAAACATATTAGACGCCTATTAACATATAATTTTGTTGGAACTTACAAACCGTTTGGTGTATGGCACAAAAAATATCAGCGGATTAGTCTCATCATCATCAAACTCCTCTGATTCAGCCGAAGAGTCTTCAGAATCCGATATGACGATAACATCGTTTTCAGCTCCAGCCATTCTAAGAAACATTTAAAACGTTGACCCATTTTAGTAACGCGAAATTTATTTATTTTTTTCTTTTTGTTGTACTTTAAAGGAATGACAAACATACATAAGCTGCATAATACCATTCCTCGCTATTTTACATCTTTATTCTACTTTAATGACTTTCTTTTATTACATAACCATATCTTATATTTCTATCCCTTTTTATTCAACCTAATCATATAAAACACCTCACTATTGTTGAAAGTTTTACTTTAACAAAATGATGCTTTTGTTAAGTACAAAAATTTTCATACAGTCATTTGTTCGAACACCTGGTGTGCATCTTATATTTAATGTCTTTTAGCATTTCCCTGTGTTCAGTTGATTTCCTAAATCTGTTTTTTTTTTCATACCCGAAGACATGTATGTAGTCAATACAATAAGAACATATGTATGTTATGTAACTGAATAAAGGTAAATATGTCAACCAAACAAGTTACATCTACATTTCTGTATACAGATTGCCATTTTCATTAACTTATTCCAACCAACAAATGGCAAATGAACATCAACATTGAAAAAAAGGAATTACTTTACCTGATTTTTGTTGACTTAGAAACCGTATGTTGGAGAAATCAGCAATGCAAATGAGAGAAATTTTGAAACCCTTATCACAAATCCACTAACCGAAAGGATCTTTGTTGGAAGGGTAGTCATAAAGAAGTTCAGGTATGATGGATATTTTGACTTTTTGATACACCTTTAATTATGAGAGAGAATATGGCTTTGAAGAGAAGATTTCATAAAATCTGATATATTGTTGCTGCCGCCGTTTTGTTGTTTTATATATATTTTTTATTATTCATTTATCTTTTCATATAAAAGATTAAAATTCACATATTTTGTTTTGGTTGATAATTTACAAAAATCAAATTTCATAATATATTTAGAGAATATTATAATAGTAACTATTTTTGATATTTTTCTATTAACAGTTCCTAAGATTTTGACGACTCTTGTCTTCTTCCATGCGATTTCATTCTTTCTTTTGTTTTGCAGATCGGCTAGGATGTCGCAGATTTTCTGATCCTGTTTCAACAGTTGTGTGATAAACTCTTCTGAGTTGTTCATGAAATCTGATGGGGGAGAGTGGAGGTCTTCATCAAGCTATCCGATGCTGCTCCAGGTTTGCTTGTAATTGTTATCACTGATGATGCCGACTTTTCTGTTTAGTTCTTCATATGCTGCCTTTCCTTCGAGCGACCATATAGAGAATTGTAATGGATTTAGTTTATGTTGATGTTGAATTGTGCCTGAATATAGAGTTGCAAACATGAAAAAAAAACACTATTTATACCATAAACATCTAACTTTGATAGATCTCATCTATCTTTATTTAATGGTGTTAGTAATTGCTATGTTAATCAATTTAAAAATAGTTACTTAAAAGTTTTAAATTGTGTGAATTAGATGTAAGATTTTAAGTTAGTATGTATGACAATTCGATGTATGAGAATATAAGAACAGTTGTAGTTACTACTTGCAATAGAATAAAAAGTCATTATTATCTTAAATGTAGACACTGTTATTGATGTTCTTAATAGTTGAAGTTCAAATAGTTTTTTGTGTAGATTTTTGAATACATTACTTTGTGGTTATTTATTGGTATATTATTTAATATCTTCAGTTTAATTTATTTTACTATAGATGTAGGTGAAGTTGGCCTACAAACCTGATAACATGAATTGTGTATTTTACAATTGTTTTTTTTTACCAACGAAATTGTATATTATAGTATACTTGCTAACATCACCAGTTGTTTAAGATTGTGTTAATACAATGTTAAACTGCCTTCATTATCAGTTTTTTTTATATAAGTTAGTGGTTGGTTATTTTTATTATCACATGGCCGTGTATGAAAAGCAGTTGTATACATTGTGTTTATATATAATCATTTGCATATCAAATTGTCTCAATTGTATTTCATTTATTATATTTTATATTGTAGCCCCATAGATCATAAAATGGAAAAGCTTGGGTTTGCAATGATCGTTGATGAAATATTCACAAGGCTCCCTGCCAAAGCTATTGGTTGTTTGAAATGTGTTTGCAAAGATTTTCGTCAGGAACTGTCAACTCATTTATTTGAGATGATGCATTCTTGTCGAGTTGGAAATTCACTACATAAGAAATATATCTCCTTGCAAGATATGTCAATTGTTGTTGACGACGTAATAGGTGAGAATTTGGATGTGGTTACAATCAAACACATCACTTTTCCTGACAATGTTCAACCTAGATTCTTACGTATTCTAGCATCGCTTAATGGGTTGTTGTTAGTGTGCTATGAACCGAGTTACTGTGAGCTGATCCTTTGGAATCCAACAACCAGGTGCCATAAGTGGTTGTCCGACGACTACTTTCGTCAGTGGTATGGTCGAAACTATGATACAGGTGGAATGTATTTTGATGAAACCAATGATCTTAAAGTGCTTCACATCAAAAAAATTTTTTTTGATGATGTTATTGCTCGTGTTTATTCACGACATCGTGAGACGTGGAGAAAAATACATTTCTTGAGGGGAGCTAATTTCGGTGGTCGGGGTTATTCATGGTCTTGCGGAATTTATTCGGGCAAAACTATATATTTCGTGTGTTCAAATAATTGGTATCCACCTTTGGAGAGGTATATAGTTGCTTTCGATGTTATTTCCGAAACTTTTAGAAGCTTTCGTTTTCCTGAAAGTTTGGAAGTTTCTCCTTGGCGAGGACAATTTCTGAGCATTGCAAAGAAGCTCCATTTTCTTGTTGTTGAAAGGTCTCCCGAGTTATCTGCTGATTTGTACAAAGTTGAGGATGAGGCCTTCATCAAGGTGTTTTCTATCAATAATCTTCATATAATTGATTATGAAGAAAGTCTCCAATGGTCCAATATATTTCAAAACAACAAGTGGTTGCTTAGAAACGTTTGGGGTGGTGTTGTTGAAGCTGACGTGAGCAATGAAGTTATTAAATACCTCCATTATGTTGATTGCTACAACGGTTCGAAACGAGCATTATTTATCGAGACCACTGTTTCGTCGACCGATTAGAAATTATTATGCTATATTATAGGGAATGGTGGTCGTTTTTTCTAATTTTGTTTATTGTTTTAAATAGTTCCGTATGTATAAGTGTATTAACAATTGTCTGCATGGATATTTAATTCCGCTTGGTGTTATTTAATCATTTATTATTTCGAACTTTTAATGTTTTCAGTTTAATTTGTTTTACTATATATGTAGGTGAAGTCCTAGAAACCTGATAACATGAATTGTGTTTTTACCAATGGTTTGTGTTTTACCAACAAAATTGTATTTTATAGTATACATCCTGTATTTTTTGGCTTTTGTGTAGATTCTGATAACATCAACTGCTTTTTTTTTGTATATGTATCCTGTATGTTTATCATTTAGTACAACTCATGCTAAAAGGCAGTTGTAGAAAAGTGAAAACTGCTAACATCAACTGTTGTTTTATATATATGTAACGTGGGTAGTTAGTAGTTATTATATTGGTTGTACGTGTGTTAAATTCAGTCATATACGTTTATTCAGAAGGTATATTGGACTTGGTACTATCCTTCTTTTGTATAATATCGTGTTATTATTTTAAATGAAATATTTAATATGGGTAATTTTAATATATGGCTTGTACTAGCGGTTTATAATACATGATTTTAGGTTAATAAGTTGTAGTCTTTCTTGCATGTTCTCCTACAAAGATAGTAGGGTAAACTGCTGTGTTCATTTCAAAATGTTTGTAGAAAGGTCAATATTTGCTAACATCAGCAGTTGTTTAAGATTGTGGTAATTCAATGTTAAACTGCTTTCATTAATAGTTTTTTTTATATAAGTTACGTGGTTGGTTAGTTTTATTTTATCACACGGTTGTGTATGAAAAGCGGTTGTATTCATTGTGTTTATTTATAAACATTTACATATCAAATTGTCTCAATTGTATTTCACTTATTATATTTTATATTGTAGCCCCATAGATCATAAAATGGAAAAGCTTGGGTTTGCAATGATCGTCGATGAAATATTCACAAGGCTCCCTGCCAAAGCTATTGGTTGTTTGAAATGTGTTTGCAAAGATTTCCGTAAGGAACTGTCAACTCATTTTTTTTGAGATGATGCATTCTTGTCGAATTGGAAATTCTCTACATAAGAAATATCTCTCCTTGTCAAATATGTCAATTGTTGTTGACGACGTAATAGGTGGGAATTTGGATGTGGTTACAAACAAACAGATCACTTTTCCTGGCAATGTTGACCCTAGATCCTTACGTATTCTAGCGTCGCCTAATGGGTTGTTGTTAGTGTCCTCTGAACCGAGTTGCTGTGAGCTGATCCTTTGGAATCCAACAACCAGGTGCCATAAGTTCTTGTTCGTGTCAGACTTTTGTCAGTGGTATGTTCGAAACTGTGATGCAGGTGGACTGTATTTTGATGAAACCAATGATCTTAAAGTGCTTCACATAAAATATTTTTTTTGAATGTCGTTACTGCTCGTGTTTATTCACGACGTCGTGAGACGTGGAGAGAAATAGATTTCTTGAGGGGAGCTAATTTCGGTGGTCGGGGTTATTCATGGTCTTCCGGAATTTATTCTGGCAAAACCGTGTATTTCGTGTGTTCAAAAAATTGGTATCCCGCTTTGGATAGGTATATAGTTGCTTTCGATGTTATTTCTGAAACTTTTAGAAGCCTTCGTTTTCCTGAAAGTTTGGAAGTTAGCGCTTGGCGAGGAGAATTTCTGAGCATTGCAAAGAAGCTCCATTTTATTGTTGTTGAAAGGTCTCCCGAGTTATCTGTTGGTTTGTTCAAAGTTGAAGATGAAGATGAAGCCTTCATCAAGATGTTTTCTATCAATAATCTTCAAATTATTGGTTATGTAGAAAGTTTCCATTGGTCCAATATATTTCAAAACAAAAAGTGGTTGATAAAAAACATTTGGAGTGGTGCTGTTGAAGCTGACCTGAGCAATGAAGTTTTTAATTACGTCCAACATGTTGATTCCTACATTGGTGCGAAACAAGCATTATTTATCGAGACCACTGTTTCGTTGATCGATTAGAAATTAATATGCTATATTATAGGGAATGGTGGTCGTTTTTTCGAATTTTGTTTATTGTTGCAAGTAGTTACGTATGTATAAGTGTATTAACAATTGTCTGCATGGATATTTAATTCCGATTGGTGTTATTTAATCATATATTATTTCGAACTTTTAATATTTTCATTTTAATTTGTTTTACTATATATGTAGGTAAAGAAGTCCTACAAACCTGATATCATGAATTTTGTTTTTTCCAATGGTTTGTGTTTTACCAACGAAATTGTATTTTGGTAGTACACATCGTGTATTTTTTGGCTATTGTGTAGATTCTGATAACATCAATTACTTTTTTTTTGTATATGTATCATGTATGTTTATCATTTAGTACAACTCATTCATGGGTGCTAAAAGGCAGTTGTAGAAATATATGGTATGTTTATCATTTGGTACTATCTTTCTTTTGTATAAGATTGTGTTATTATATTAAATGAAATCTTTAATATGTGTAATTTTAATATATGGTATGTTCTAGCGGTTTATAATCCAGTATTTTAGGTTAATAAGTTGTTGTAGTCTTTCTTGCATGTTCTCCTACAAAGATGGAAAGGTAAACTGCTGTGTTCATTTCTTAATAAACCTCTCTTAACCGATTCTAACTCAATTTTGATGTAGAGGTAGTTAACTGGAATGGTTATTATTGTGTAATTTTTTAAGAAATTGTGTTGTTTTATGAAGAGTGATATTTTCTCTTATTATATGACAATGTATGTGTTAGAACTTTTGTATTCAGGTTTAACTATTCTTTTGTAGTTGTGTGTCTTATTTTATCTTATTGTATATCATTAAATGCTGTGTTTATAAAAGATTTTAGGTTAATAAGTTGTTGTAGTCTTTCTTCATGTTCTCCTACAAAGATGGTAAGGTAAACTACTGTGTTGATTTCAAAATGTTTGTAGAAAGGTCAATATTTGCTAACATCAGCAGTTGTTTAAGATTGTGCTAATACAATGTTAAACTGCTTTCATTAACAGTTTTTTTTATATAAGTTACGTGGTTGGTTAGTCTTATTTTATCACTCGGTTGTGTATGAAAAGCGGTTGTATACATTGTGTTTATATATAAACATTTACATATCAAATTGTCTCAATTGTATTTCATTTATTATATTTTATATTGTAGCCCCATAGATTATAAAATGGAAAAGCTTGGGTTTGCATTGATCGTCGATGAAATATTCACAAGGCTCCCTGCCAAAGCTATTGGTTGTTTGAAATGTGTTTGCAAAGATTTTCGTAAGGAACTGTCAACTCATTTTTTTGAGATGATGCATTCTTGTCGAATTGGAAATTCACATAAGAAATATCTCTCCTTGCGAGGTATGTCAATTGTTGTTGACAACGTAATAGGTGGGAATTTGGATGTGTTTACAAGCAAACAGATCACTTTTCCTGGCAATGTTGACCCTATATTCTTACGTATTCTAGCGTCGCTTAATGGGCTGTTGTTAGTGTCTTTTAAAGCGAGATGCTGTGAGCTGATCCTTTGGAATCCAACAACCAGGTGCCATAAGTTGTTGTCCGTCTCAGACTTTTCTCAGCTGTATGTTCAAAACTATGATACAGGTGGAATGTATTTTGATGACCAATGATCTTAAAAGTGCTTCACATCAAATATTATTTGTTTAATAATGTCGTTACTGCTCGTGTTTATTCACGACGTCGTGAGACGTGGAGAGAAATAGATTTCTTGAGGGGAGGTAATTTCGGTGGTCGGGGTTATTCAGTGTCTTCCGGAATTTATTCTGGAAAATCCATATATTTCGTGTGTTCAAGAAGTTGGTATCCTGGCCCTTTCGAGAGGTATATAGTTGCTTTCAATGTTATTTCCGAAACTTTTAGAAGCATTCGTTTTCCTGAAAGTTTGGAAGTTACTCCTTGGCCAGGAAAATTTCTGAGCATTGCAAAGAAGCTCCATTTTATTGTTGTTGAAGGGTCTCCCGAGTTATCTGTTGGTTTGTACAAAGTTGAAGATGAAGCCTTCATCAAGATGTTTTCTATCAATAATATTCATATTATTAGTTATGAACAAAGTTTCCGTTGGTCTAATATATTTCAAAACAACAAGTGGTTGCTTAGAAATGTTTGGATTCGTCCTATTGAAGCTAAGCTGAGCAATGAAGTTTTTAATTACCTTCAACATCTTGATTCCTACATTGGTGCGGAACAAGCATTTTTTATCGAGACCGTTGTTTCGCCGATTGATTAGAAATTATTATGCTATATTATAGGGAATGGTGGTCGTTTTTTCGAATTTTGTTTATTGTTTCATGTAGTTCCGTATGTATAAGTGTATTAACAATTGTCTGCATGGATATTTATTTCCGATTGGTTTTATTTAATCATATATTATTTTGAACTTTTAATATTTTCAGTTTAATTTGTTTTACTATATATTTAGGTGAAGAAGTCCTACAAACCTGATATCATCAATTACTTTTTTTTTGTATATGTGTCATGTATGTTTATCATTTAGTACAACTCATGAATGTGTGCTAAAAGGCAGTTGTAAAAATAGATGGTATGTTTATCATTTGGTTCTATCCTTCTTTTGTATAATATTGTGTTATTATATTAAATGAAATCTTTAATATGTGTAATTTTAATATATGGTATGTACTAGCGGTTTATAATCCAGGATTTTAGGTTAATAAGTTGTTGTAGTCTTTCTTGCATGTTGTCCTACAAAGATGGTAAGGTAAACTGCTGTGTTCATTTGTTAATAAACCTCTCTTAACCGATCCTAACTCAAATTTAATGTAGAGGTAGTTATCTAGAATGGTTATTAATGTGTATTTTTTTAAGAAATTGTGTTATTTTATGAAGAGTGATTTTTTCTCTTATTATATGACAATGTATGTATTAGAACTTTTGTATTCAGGTTTAACTATTCTTTTGTAGTTGTGTGTCTTATTTTATCTTATTGTATAACATTAAATACTGTGTTTGATGTGTAATAAATATTTTGTGGCAGAGAAATTAATAAATTCCCTTATTGGATTATAAGCTAAGTATCCGGAGTGTTTATGATTGTGTGTTTATATAGTATTGTGTTTTTTATTTTATATGGTATTATGATTGTGTTTTTTCTATATTATTGTTTTTTTTATTTTACATACTATACTTTATGTATTATTTTTTTTACATCATGGTATGTATTAGCGGTTTACTACTTATGTGTTGTCGCCCATGTTCCTACAAATCTGGTGTCATCAACTGCTTTTTATGGTGTATAAATATCGTATTACTTGATTATTTAATAAACATATCATACTCGATTATGTCCAGTTTTATTCGCAAGGTTTGTTTAGTTCATATTATTTCTGTTTTGAAAACAAGTGCATTGCATTATGTGATAATTGTCTGCATTGTTTTTGTATTACATTCTGAGTTACTGACAGCAAAGTTGATGCATTACTGCTTTCTAATTCTATCGGGTTGCAGGTGGTTATGGATGCTTTTCTAAAGAATGTTGTTTTTAGTAACATCGATGATGTGTGGGAAATTAGTGAGGTAATCATAGACCATTTCAAGTTTCGTATTTCAATATTTACATTAGATGTAAGTGGATATATTTATATTTTTTACAGCCACGATCTGTTATCATACTAGGTACCATAAAGGAAATATCCAAGGAGGTTGGTTGGTTTTCTTTGAAGTGTCCTAATTGTTTAAATGAGGCTTGTACAAAAAACATGGGTTTAACTAAATCTGACGGAGGTTGTGATCAAGACCAACATACGTTGTATGTGTGCACTAATGAATTTTGTCGAAAAAATGTTATTGATGAACCAGTTTTAATGTATTGTTATTATTATGTTGTTATTTACGTTGTCATTTTGACATTGTAACATTCTTCATCAGTTACCTTATTTTAGTTTATGTAATCCGTTTGAATTCAAATTTATTTGTTATGTTATCAATTAGATTGAAGGTTCGTGTTGAGGATAGCAGTGGTGATGTATCTCTTATTTTGTTTCATAATACGGCTAACCATGTTATCGAGAAGAGTGCAAAACAGTTGATTCAGGATAACACATTGGTAGTATGCATGTGTATAATTTATATTTAGTTTCTATTTCACAAATTATATTTTTTTGTAAGCTAACTTTTTGGTTATATATCCTATCTTTTATGTTTTCAGGATGATGGTACTGTGCGATTTCCAAACGAATTAAAAACTTTGGTGGATAAATTGTTTGCATTCAAGATTGAAGTCAGTGAGACTAACTTGACATATTGTGAAGAAGAATACGAGATTCAAAGAATAACTGACGATGAATCAGTTGTTTATGTGGTTAAACAAATGTCTGGGATTAGTCAGGTACTATGAATTTTTAACTGAAGTATTATAGTTGTCTTTGGTTAATAAACTTTTTCAATTTTGGTTTAGAGCTGTATGCTTGATGATAAGAAGAATGGTACTCCAATTTCGCTTGTGATGAGTTCCGATGGTGATTCAATTGATAAAAAAACATGTTCAATGGTTTGTAAAGATACGACGTCTAAGCGTAAATTGCTTGATCTTTACAATTTGGATGTCATTTCGAACTCGAGCATCTGTGAAAGTACAAGTAATAATATTGTGGAGAGCGTGAAAGATGTTGGTAAGAAAGAGATTAAGTTTACCCATTTTAATGAGTGAGATGTAGTTTCTTTTGTTTGTTGCATTTTAGAGCGATGGTTTTTATGTTTTGTGTTTGTTCAATGTTTTTTTTTTCTGGACATAAACTTTCTCTTCTGTTTTTTTTTATTCTCGTATGTTTTGATACTGTTCAGATTTCTTATGTGTGAGTATCTGAAGTTCAGTTTAGATATTGGTTGTTAATAATAATATGCTACATTAGTTAAGTTGTATATATAAAAACTTATAAGAGGAACATAAATATAACCATCATTTGTGACAACCCGAATTTCAAGGTCCGTATTTCTTAGTCACGCAATCCTGTGCTTTGTTATTCTTCTTTCACATTCATTGCGACGATAAAAATCAGTGAATAATTGTGACGATAATGATATTACTAAATGTTAATATGTACGAGTATGTGTGTAGTGTGTTAATTGGGCCCGAATCCTGTGTCGTGTATATGATTGGGCTACGTCCTCGTGTTCTTATTAAAGTGGTCGCTTTAATTAGGCCGCACCCCAATTCTTGGAACCCCAAAAGCCAACCAATTGCTTACGGAAGCCCCCCAAGTCCATTAATATATGTTGTTTGTGGGCTTGGCCCAATTCGGTCAAAAAGGAACAACCGCCCCAACTTTAGTTAACATGCATACGTATTATACTCTCATTCTAATCTTGATCAGTTTAAAACTAAAACAAACCCTAAACCCCTCTGGTTTATCAATGGCAGTAACTATTCGTCGAAGCCTATTATTATCGAAGTATCACTTATTGTATCTTTGCATTCAATCGGTACGTTAGCTAACTGTTTATGATTATCTTTGATTGATTATTTGTGTAATGTTCATGATTGCCGATGTATTATTATGTGTATCGATATGTTCATGTGATCTACTGACAATAATTATATTGTGCATAAGAAGATTTGGTCCAATCAGAATTACGGTCCAATTAGAATTAACAACAGATAATGAAAAGTGGTTAGTGGCTCAAGAAAGCACTCGGTTATATCAATATTTATATAGTGCTGAGGAATTCATTGGAATATGCAATCAATATTGTTTGTTTCGATGATAATCATTAATGTACTTTCAGATATTCATGTGATTGAAACAGTAAATGGCATGTGATATCAAATGACAATTGCTCATGATTGGACCGATTCTAATATAATAATGCATGATTGGGGGGGTTGCACATGATGGTTGTCATGAGTTTAGCTAATATTAGTTTCAGTATGTTCATGTTAATAATTGTGTATGGAATTTGGACTGTTTACTTGATTAGATACTTATTTGGGCATGTTAAGAACTCGTGACCCACATATATAACTTGTGCACATCTGAATTCGGCTGCAAAAGGTTGCATTCGGAACAGGGGGGTGGTCTTTGGATTTAAGGTTTTGGGCCGAGGGAATGGTTTGGATTTGGGTTTAATGCTGTGGGCCGGTTGGTATGTTTGGTTAAACACAATAAGTGGGTTACAAAGGTCATCAGGTTCACAGGTTAGTTGTTATCATAGGGCCAATTTATTTTAAGTAATAATTGACTACTTTCTCTAAAACATATGTTGGATTAGACTTGGAATGTAGTGGGCTGTACGTACTAAGTGATTATGTGATGATACTGGATTAACTGCTATGATTTGAATTGCATGAGTGTATTATACGAACAATTACGGTGTATTATGTGAACATGGAATACGTGAGTTAACTGTATGCGTAACGTGTGGATTATGTGCAACTGAGATTAATTGTTATCGGTAATCATGTTAGGACATTTGTGATCAACTATTAAGCGATTAACTAAATCTTACCGAGCAAACCAAAGGTGAGTTCACTGCTCTTTTCCAAGCATGCATCCCGGGAAGGGATATTGGGTAACGTTCCATGGAGGAATGCAGGTTAATGGGATGTTGGTTATTACTCAGTTTCTATCATATAAGACCCCTTACATCTACCAATTGTTGCCGGTAAGGCAACGAGGTATTTAGTTGATAGCGCTATTAGGTTTGGCACCCTCACACCGGGCCGGAAGGACGGGTGTGAACTAATTACCTTGACCACTTGACCAATGCTTTGATAGAGGCATTGGGGTTTGGGCAAACACATCTAGTAGCCACATACGGTAATCGAGTTAATAACATCATCAAAACAAATCGTTGAACTGTTTTATACACACAACTAGTAACTAAACGCGTTAACAAAACTTTGAACTCACCAGCGTCGTCTAACACACTTGTCTGCATGCTTGCAGGTCGTTAGATTTCTTGACATGGACTTGCTATCTGGGAGTGCTGGAGTGGTCATGGATATATTTGTTACTTTGGTTTTGCACATTTATCCTGAAACAGATGTTTAACATTTTACAATATGCTTCTGCTGAACATCTCCTTTGGTTTAAACTTATGATTTGGATTTATATTTGGAAATTAATGAAATGATTTATTTAAATACTATACGTGGTTCAATGTGATTGGTGGCTTAGATCCTGGTACGTCACACGTCCCGCGGTGTTCCCGCATGTGGTATTTTGGGGGTGTGACAGTTTGGTATCAGAGCCACTGGTTATAGTGAACTAGGTTTTAAAACGTTTTTGTAAAACCAGACTATAACCGAACACCTTCAAAACTCGATCATGACACTCAGCTCCAGATTGCAAGGTTCGTTTTCTGTTTACTTTATGCATTACTTGTTTAGTAGTCACACACTCACAACTTGCATGAAACAACATACTAGATACTATGACGACTTGATATCATGACACTACTCTTCGACTTTTGTGATTCGTAATCCTGTAATACCTTCTGTCTGCTATTTGAACGTGGGGGAAACTTTTAGCACAAGTTAAGAGGCACTGAGATGAGCATGCAAATTGCCTTATTATTATGGGTGCACACATAATAATAACGTGAGGTGCATGTAAGTTCCAGTGAGGCTTAATGAGTGTGAGAAGGGTTCTGCCCTATTGTGTGTAAACTTGGTAGTACGTAGATATCAACGTGATACTTGACTTTCACCTCATTTCGACTCCTAAATTGGTTCATTTCCATATATAGAATCATGAGTGGACGAGGATACGGACGTGGTAACATCAACATGACTCAAGCTGAGTTAACAAATCTGATAAACACACGTGTGGCTGAGGCTCTGGCAGCCTACCAAGCTGTTACGAACTGTACCAAATACTTTTAATCCTGTGTCGTGTACACAACTCTTACTCCTGTGTTGTATTTTTCTTTCATTCAGCGCATCCGAACAACCAGCATGCGTGTACGTTCAAGATGTTCATGGATTGTAAGCCACAGACCTTCAATGGGATTGAAGGGGCTGTAGGACTCCTGCGATGGTTTGAGAAGGCAGAGTCGGTATTTTCTATGTGTAACTGTCCTGCTGGGGACAGGGTGAAGTATGCTACGGGCACACTCGAGGATGGTGCCCTGACATGGTGGAATGCCCAGGTTCAGCTGTTGGGTATCGAGGCAGCGAACGCCACTACTTGGGACGACTTTAAGGAATTGATCAGGGGGGAGTATTGTCCTCGTGATGAGATCCAGAAATTGGAGAACGAGTATTTTGACCTGAAAATGGTGGGATCTGAGATTGAAGCATACGTGAAGCGGTCGTATGAGTTGGCTGACATGTGCCCGAATTTGTCTCGACCTATGTCTCGAAGAATTGAGTTGTTCATCAAGGGATTACCTCCACGAGTGAAGGGTTTAGTTACTGCAGCAAATCTCAACAACTTGACACAGATTGTCCGTTTGGCTCACAAGATCATTGATCAAGAGGTGGAGAGTAATTAACTACCACCACGTGTTTCTGCTACTGCTGCTACTACAACCACTACCCCCGCCACTGACAGCAAGCGTAAGTGGAACGATGTGGACAAGGCGTCCAATTCGGTGCAGCCACAGAAAAGGCCGGACACCGGCAGCAATCGTAGTTTCAGCCAGTCGTCTTCGGTGAATCAGACTCAGGGCTCTTATGTTGGGAAGAAGCCGCAGTGCAACAAGTGTGGCTATCATCATTATGGGCAGTGCGTCAGGGCTTGCCGTAGGGGCGAGAAAGTGGGCCATGAGGCCAAAGACTGTAGAGCCCCTCAGCCAAAGTAGCAGCAACAGCAAAATCAGCAGTATCAGAGACAGCAAAGGCAGCAACCCCATCAGAATCAGGGTTATAAGAAAGGGTGTTATCAGTGTGGGGACGAGGGCCAATTTAAGCGGGATTGCCCTCAGTTGAATCAGAACGCCAACGACAACAATTGCCAGAACAACAACAATACTGGAAACAACAACGACAACGGCAACAATGGGGGCAACGGTGCTCGTGGGAGGGTGTTCACTATTGGAGCTGGGGAAGCCAGGAATGATGGCAACGTAGTGACTGGTACGTTTTCGATAAATGATTTATTTGCTTCTGTTTTATTTGATTTCGGTGCCGATTGGAGTTATGTGTCCCTAGAGTTTAGTCAGCGACTAGGGTTAACTCCCACACCTTTAGAAGTTAAGCAAGTAGTAGAATTAGCTGATGGTAAAACGATAGAAGCTTCGCACGTCCTTTTTGGGTGTAAACTAGATCTCATGGGTCAAGTGTTTGATATTGATCTCCTTCCTGTTACCCTCGGTAGTTTTGATATAGTAGTTGGTATGGATTGGTTGTCCAAGCACCAGGCGGAAATTCTCTGCAAGGAGAAAATAGTGCGTATTCCTCTCCCTAGCGGAGAATCTTTAACAGTTCAGGGTCATCATAGTGGTGCTATGGTTGGTATTATCTCGGCGATGAAGGCTCAGAAGTGTTTACGTAAGGGCTACCCTGCTATTTTAGCTCTTGTTACCGATTCGAAGTCTGATGAGAGAAAGATCGAGGACCTTCCAGTTATTCGTGAGTTTCCTGATGTGTTTCCTGAAAAACTCCCTGGTTTACCTCCACATCGTCAGGTGGAATTTCAGATCGACCTCATGCCAGGAGCAGCCCCGATTGCTCGTGCTCCTCATCGTCTTGTGCCAGGAGAGTTACAGGAGTTGTCGAATCAACTCCAAGAGTTGTTGGATAGAGGTTTTATTCGACCCAGCTCTTTGCCTTGGGGAGCCCCAGTGCTATTTGTGAAAAGAAGGATGGATCCTTTCGGATGTGTATAGATTATCGCGAGCTTAACAAGGTGACGGTCAAGAATCGTTATCCTTTACCCCGTATCGACGACCTGTTTGACCAGCTGCAAGGGTCAAGTTTTTATTCTAAGATCGACTTAAAGTCGGGCTATCATCAGGTACGAGTTAGAGAGGAGGATGTCCCAAAGACTGCTTTTAGGACGCGTTATGGGCATTACGAGTTTTTGGTCATGCCGTTTGGGATGACTAACGTACCAGCGGTCTTCATGGATCTTATGAATCGCGTGAGCAAACCGTATCTTGACGACTTTGTTATTGTTTTCATCGACGACATCTTGATCTACTCCAAGAGCGAGGACCATGAGCGACACCTACGTCTTATCTTGGAGCTCCTGAGGAAGGAGCAGCTTTACGCGAAGTCTTCTAAGTGTGATTTCTGGATTCGAGAAGTACACATTCTTGGGCATATTGTTAACGAAAAGGGGATACACGTGGATCCTGCTAAGATTGATGCTATTAGAAATTGGTTGGCACCGAAGAATCCTTCGGAGGTGCGACAATTTCTTGGTCTTGCAGGGTACTATCGTCGGTTTATTCAGGATTTCTCGAAGATTGCTCAACCTCTTACCTCCTTAACGCAGAAGAACGTTGTTTATTCTTGGGGAACAAAGCAGGAGGATGCTTTCCAGCTCTTGAAGAAGAAGCTATGTAGCGCGCCGATTTTATCTCTATCTGAGGGTACTGAGGATTTTGTGGTATTTTGGAGGCATTATCTGTACGGTACCAAATGCACTATCTACACCGATCACATAAGTCTTCAGCATATCTTCGACTAGAAGGAATTGAATATGCGGCAGCGTCGTTGGATAGGGCTTTTGAACGATTATGAGTGTGCCATCAAGTACCATCCGGGGAAAGCTAATGTCGTAGCCGATGCCCTTAGCCGAAAGGAAACGAAGCCTAAGCGTGTTCGCGCTCTACAGCTTACTATTCACTCTGGTCTACCTGCTCAGATTCGTTCCGCTCAGATCGAGGCATTGAAAGAAGAGAACATCAAGGCTGAGTACTTACGGGGCATGGAAAAGCGGCTTGTGGAGAGATCTGAGGGCATTCATTACTTTATGGAGCGAGTATGGGTTCTTTTGTATGGTAATCTTTGAAAGCTTGTGATGGATGAAGCGCACAAGTCTCGATATTCTGTTCACACGGGCTCAGACAAAATGTATCAGGATCTTAGGGTCATGTATTGGTGGCCGAAAATGAAGGCTCACATAGCAACATACGTGAGTAAATGTTTGACTTGTGCTAAAGTCAAGGTGGAATATCAGAAACCCTCGGGTTTACTCCAGCAGCCAGAGATACCCATGTGGAAATGGGAGCAGATTGCTATGGATTTTGTCACAGGGCTACCGAGAACTCAGGCCGGAAACGATACTATTTGGGTGATTGTCGACCGTCTCACGAAGTCAGCGCATTTTCTAGCGATTAAAGAAACATATAAGTTCTGTCAATTGGCTACTGTTTATCTGAAAGAAGTGGTTTCTAGGCATGGAGCGCCAACTTCTATTATCTCAGACCGTGATCCGCGTTTCATATCTGATTTATGGCAGTCGATGCATAAATCGTTCGGCTCCCGTCTTGACATGAGTACTGCATATCACCCACAAACGGATGGTCAGAGCGAGCGAACCATCCAGACACTTGAAGACATGCTGCGAGCGTGTGTGATTGATTTCAGGAAAGGCTGGGAGAAACATCGGTCGTTGATCGAGTTCGCATACAACAACAGTTACCACACAAGCATTCAGGCAGCTCCGTTTGAAGCGTTGTACGGACGGAAATGTCGTTCTCCTCTTTGTTGGGCTGAGGTGGGTGACAGCCAGATTACAGGTCCTGAGCTTGTTCTAGAAACTTCAGAAAAGATTGTTCAGATCAGGGATCGTATGGCGGCAGCGCGTGATCGTCAGAAAAGCTACGCCGACAAGCGTAGAAAGCCTTTGGAGTTCGAAGTTAATGATCGTGTCATGTTGAAAGTCTCACCCTGGAAGGGTGTGGTGCGTTTTGGGAAACGCAGCAAGCTTAATCCACGGTACGTTGGGCCATTCAAAATCCTGGAGTGGATCGGTAAAGTGGCTTACAAGCTCGAGTTACATGCTGAGTTGGGTAATGTTCACGATGTCTTTCATGTCTCGCAGTTGAAGAAGTGTTTTTCTGATGAAACCCTGGTTGTGCCGTTTCAAGAGCTAAAGATTGACGACAAGTTGCAGTTTGTCAAAGAGTCTATAGAGATCATGGACCGGGAGGTCAAGGTGCGTAAGCATAGTCACATTCCAATTGTGAGAGTTCATTGGAACTCAAGACGTGGACCGGAGTTCACGTGGGAGCGAGAAGATCAGATGAAGCTTAAGTATCCTCAACTCTTTCCTGAGGACAAGTCTAAATCTGGTAAAGCTGGCGAATTTCGGGACGAAATTCCTCTTCAAGTTGGGGATGATGTGGCACCAGGGGAAAACGTGCAACAATCTTGATTTATCACTTCACTTATCTGAGCTTACTTGTCAAATTTCGGGACGAAATTTCTTTCAAGTTGGGATGATGTGACAACCCGAACTTTCAAGGTCCGTATTTCTTAGTCACGCAATCCTGTGCTTCGTTATTCTTCTTTCACATTCGTTGCGACGATAAAAATCAGTGAATAATTGTGACGATAATGATATTACTAAATGTTAATACATACGAGTATATGTGTAGTGTGTTAATTGGGCCCGAATCCTGTGTCGTGTATATGATTGGGCTACGTCCTCGTGTTCTTATTAAAGTGGTCGCTTTAATTGGGCCGCACCCCAATTCTTGGAAGCCCAAAAGCCAACCAATTGCTTACGGAAGCCCCCCAAATCCATCAATATATGTTGTTTGTGGGCTTGGCCCAGTTCGGTCAAAAAGGAACAACCGCCCCAACTTTAGTTAACATGCATACGTATTATACTCTCATTCTAATCTTGATCAGTTTAAAACTAAAACAAACCCTAAACCCCTCTGGTTTATCAACGGCAGTAACTATTCGTCGAAGCCTATTATTATCGAAGTATCACTTATTGTATCTTTGCATTCAATCGGTACGTTAGCTAACTGTTTATGATTATCTTTGATTGATTATTTGTGTAATGTTCATGATTGCCGATGTATTATTATGTGCATCGATATGTTCATGTGATCTACTGACAATAATTATATTGTGCATAAGAAGATTTGGTCCAATCAGAATTACGGTCCAATTAGAATTAACAACAGATAATGAAAAGTGGTTAGTGGCTCAAGAAAGCACTCGGTTATATCAATATTTATATAGTGCTGAGGAATTCATTGGAATATGCAATCAATATTGTTTGTTTCGATGATAATCATTCATGTACTTTCAGATATTCATGTGATTGAAACAGTAAATGGCATGTGATATCAAATGACAATTGCTCATGATTGGACCGATTCTAATATAATAATGCATGATTGGTGGGGTTGCACATGATGGTGGTCATGAGTTTAGCTAATATTAGTTTCAGTATGTTCATGTTAATAATTGTGTATGGAATTTGGGCTGTTTACTTGATTAGATACTTATTTGGGCCTGTTATAAACTCGTGACCCACATATATATCTTGTGCACATCTGAATTGGGCCGCAAAAGGTTGCGTTCGGAACAGGGGGGGTGGTCTTTGGATTTAAGGTTCTGGGCCGAGGGAATGGTTTGGATTTGGGTTTAATGTTGTGGGCCGGTTGGTATGTTTGGTTAAACACAATAAGTGGGTTACAAAGGTCATCAGGTTCACAGGTTAGTTGTTATCATAGGGCCAATTCATTTTAAGTAATAATGGACTACTTTGTCTAAAACATATGTTGGATTGGACTTGGAATGTAGTGGGCTATACGTACTAAGTGATTATGTGATGATACTGGATTAACTGCTATGATTTGAATTGCATGAGTGTATTATACGAACAATTACGGTGTATTTTGTGAACATGGAATACGTGAGTTAACTGTATGCGTAATGTGTGGATTATGTGCAACTGAGATTAATTGTTATCGGTAATCATGTTAGGACATTTGTGATCAACTATTAAGCGATTAACTAAATCTTACCGAGCAAACCAAAGGTGAGTTCACTGCTCTTTTCCAAGCATGCATCCCGGGAAGGGATATTGGGTAACATTCCAGGGAGGAATGCAGGTTTATGGGATGTTGGTTATTACTCAGTTTCTATCATATAAGACCCCTTACATCTACCGATTGTTGCCGGTAAGGCAACGGGGTATTTAGTTGATAGCGCTATTAGGTTTGGCACCCTCACACCGGGCCGGAAGGACGGGCGTGAACTAATTACCTTGACCACTTGACCAATGATTTGATAGAGGCATTGGGGTTTGGGCAAACACATCTAGTAGCCACATACGGTAATCGAGTTAATAACATCATCAAAACAAATCGTTGAACTGTTTTATACACAGAACTGGTAACTAAACGCGTTAACAAAACTTTGAACTCACCAGCGTCGTCTGTCACACTTGTCTGCATGCTTGCAGGTCGTTAGATTTCTTGACATGGACTTGCTATCTGGGAGTGCTGGAGTGGTCATGGATCGAGGCTCTTGGATATATTTTTTACTTTGGTTTTGCACATTTTCCTGAAACAGATGTTTAACATTTTACTATATGCTTCCGCTGAACATCTCCTTTGGTTTAAACTTATGATTTGGATTTATATTTTGGCAATTAATGAAATGATTTATTTAAATACTATACGTGGTTCAATGTGATTGGTGGCTTAGATCCTGGTACGTCACACGTCCCGCGGTGTTCCCGCATGTGGTATTTTGGGGGTGTGACATCATTCATTGACAAAATTATAGATAATAACAAAATTTGTCAATACATTAGATGTGGAATCATGTTGGTCGTTAAGTATGAGATCAAAAAGCGAAAACATTAGGAAGATGTCCTACTATCATGGAAAGAAACTCATACCAACAGCTACATGCACATCAAACAAACTAATTTGCATTCAGTCTAAGAAGCCAGAAATTTAGTAAGTGCTTGCTTTCCTTGGTTGGTTTTTGCCATGTATTGGTCAGCTAAGCTGTTTGCTTTATCAAGTAGATCCTCCGTCTCCCTTTCTTCATCAGACAGAAGCAATCCAGCAATGGACTGTTCATGTGAAGGTGGGTTGCTCATGATCTTCATTCTCATCTTCTTATTCTCCCATAGTTGCTGTTGAAGTAGTCGTGTTATGTCAATCAAGCTGTCTCTGATCTCTCTTTCTGTGTCTTCATGTTGACCTTTGAATTCTTCATAGATATCCCTTTTAACTTGGGATAGTTCAGACCAACCTTTGGAGTTTGATGTATTCATTGTAATTAGAATAGAGAAGAGTTGAGTGAAGATAGAGAGTCGTTGAAGAAGTTAGACAATGATGTAGTTAGGAGGTATTATATATAATAGGATTAACAACTTGTGTGAAAGAAGAGTAATGATTTCTTATTGGCATCTGAGCTTAGATGCAATGATGATTTATTGAAATGGTCTTTTCATTTGCAGTTGAGTCTTTTCAAGTAATTAATGTAAAGTGGTTTAGAAAAATATAAGATATAAATATATAAATTGTGTTTTTCCAATGTCAGTTATTTTTGTAGTCTAGATAACTTAAGTGATGATTAGTTACATGTTATATTTTAGTTGTATATATATTCTAAATTATAGTTGTGTTTTTTTTTCTATGGATTGTGTTATACGCAAGCCAATTGTTTGTTATGGTATGATGTGTTTTTTTTTTCTAATCTTTTTTTTTGTTCTACTTCATTGTGTGTTTTATTGTGTGAGTTGAGTGAAGATAAACAAAGGTTGAAAAGATGATAAAAAAGATGTAGTTATGAGAAGTATTATATATAATAGGATTTAAGATTGGGTGAAATGATTACTATCGAATTTACGTTGGGCTAAGGGTTATATGCAATTATCGAGTATGGAATGGTCTTTTTTATTTACAGTTTAGTTGTTTGATAATACTTTATGTAAGGCAGTTTTTTTTTGTTAATATATTGTTGGTTTTTATATTCAAAACTTATTAAGTCAAGTGCTGTGTTTTTTATATGTGACGTGGTAGTTTAGGAGTTACTACAATAATTGAACTTCTTTTACTAAGTAGAGTCCCAGTTAAGGCAGTTTCTTACGGTTATTTGTGTATTTACTTTATGTATAATTTTATCTTTTTAATGTAGGTTATAGCATGGCAGACCTTGGAATCGAAGTTGTAGTTTCTGAAATACTATCCAGACTCCCAGTTAAGGCAATCGGTCATTTCAAATGTGTTTGTAAACAATGGCGTGATGAGTTATCAAGTTGTCAGTTTGCTGCTTTTCATTCTAGCCGGATTGGTAGTTCAAAATGTCGAAAACGAATCACCATTCAACCACTATCAATATTTATTGATAGCATAGTGGATGGACAGGTAGACATTGGTGCAAGGAAAACTATTTGTTTCCCTGGTAAAACTCGGCCTTTGTTGTTACATATTATTTCTACTGTTGGTGGGCTTTTATTAGTTTGCAACGAAAGGCCTTCATATCAGATGATGCTTTGGAATCCAACTACTATGAGTTTCAAAATTTTGTTCGATGAGGACTCTGATCATATATATGATTGGCAATCGGATGCAGCTGGTATGTATTTTGATACATCCTCCGATCTTAAAATATTACACATTAAACGTCGTCGTAATTATGATCTTGCTCGTGTTTATTCACGACGACTCGGCAGTTGGAGAAATGTAGATTTTTTTATTGGGAAAAAATGTGCAGCGGGGTGTTATATTTGGTCTGTTGGCTCTTTTGTGAACAATACCTTATATTTCACTGTTAAACAAGTGAGGGTACGGGGTGACATTCATATAATTGGTTTTGATGTAATTACTGAATCGTTTAAGAGGTTTCCTTTTCCACCAGTTAATGACCTGTATGTTTATGACGGACATTTTCTCACTGTTAACAATAAGCTTCATATGTTTGTTGTTGAAATCTGGCCTAATGTTAATGCGAGTCTTTTCGAATATCAAGATAATTTATGGTCTAAGGTGTCGTCTTTCCCAAATGTTGAAACATTCTCATTTGTGGAATGGTGTGGAGCATCGGATGTGGCAAATGGCAAATTGATTTTGCTCCCCAAATTTGGGAATATTGCTGAAGTATACATGAGTGTACAAGATTTTGAATACCTTCAACATGTTGATTCTTTTTGTTGGCTTAAAGGAGCATTATTTGGTCGTAAAGGAGCATTATTTTTAGAGACTGTTGATTCAGCTATTGGGTAGTGCTATTTTCTTGTATTTTTATTTGCTGTTATATTGTTAGCAATTTTGTTTATTGTGTTTATTATTTTAAAGAGTGTTTCAATTTTATTTAGTTTTATTTTTCTATTGTTATTGGGAACATTTTTGGGACTCCATTGTAGTGTTAATTGTGGTTGGCTATTTTTATTCGTTTTGAATATGTATTACTTATCATTTGTTTGATGATTTATGTAAAACTAGAAACATTTGTAAACCAGTATATATTTTTTAATCCATCACACTTATAGACATGTTTACATATTAAACAACCATTGGCATCAAACGCAGTTTATTACTGCTATTGGGATATAGTAGTTGATATATGTTTGAGTGGTCTATATTTTGTGGTGATTATTACAGTGGTCTATAGCAGATGCTATATGTTACGTTAACATGTTAGTTCATACAAAATTATTTACTATTTGTTTGCAAGGACATATTCGATTTGAAATAATATGATAAACAGCAATGTAAGTAGAGCAACGACGATTATCATTGTGTATGGGTATTACCAATACAAAATACATTGTTTTTTGAAGTTTAGGGAAAGTGTTATAAGCCTTCATGATTAACGACGGTTAATTTAAACAAAAAAAACTACCACCAACCATACTGCATATTAGTTGTTGCAAAAAGAAGTCAAGTTGGTTCTGAATCTGCTTCTGGCTATGTGAATTAATTTAACCTGCAAACGTTTGAAAGTAATATCATACCTTCATCTTCTAAGATCTTGAAAGTGCACTTATCTCCAAAAGATATATCATTCTCTGCCATAAATTCTAGCCATTCATTCACCAGATATTCCTTTCGCGCTCTACGTGAATGAATTTTGACTCCCAGGTTATAACAACTTCCTTCTTGATTTTTTATTATCAAAGTGCGTGTCAGAGCAATTTTCTTCTTTTTAACAACTTCATCTGGGATGAACTGTTTTTCAAGTAGTATAATAAACAATGTTAGTATATGGAATAGTTGGTTAGAATTCAATGCATATAAGTGAACTGTGATTATAGTTAAAAATTGTATCGGATATCTTACGAATTTCTCTGTGGCAGTCTTTTCAAATGTGTTGTTGTCTGCAGTAGATGATGGTGCTTTGTTGTGGCATCCTTGGTTATGCGTGTGCGCTTCTTTTTGTTCAACAAGTTCTTTTTTTGGGATTATAAATTCACTTCCATCAGGATGGAAAACAGTCATCGTCAGCTTTGGATTTTGAATTATGTCAAACACGAGAATGTAGCCGAATTTTAGCTACATGTCATTTATAACATTCATCCATCCATCTGTCAAATAGTATCGTCTTCCTCTTTTCTCTATCTTTAATTCCCATGTATGTCCTTCACCTGCAGATAGTTGTATTGAGATGTTTGGGGGTTTATTTTTCATATTGTCTTTGAGAAAGTTTTTAGGGAGCCTCTGCAATAATTATATTAGACAGATGAGATGCAGTTATTTGTTATGTAAATTATAACACATTTGTGGTTTTAAGTTATTTTGGGAGTTCATGGTTGACAGTGTACAATGTGTTTCTCCGATCGTTTGGATATTGCATCGCAGAGTAATGGTCCCAGTTGACGTGAATCTTTAAAGGCTTTGATTTTGTATTTGCATTCACTGTGAGCTTCAAATACTATCAAACAAACATCATCAAGCCCTAAATTATCAACAATATTTTTCCAGCCATCTGCAAAGTAGTATACTCTGTTTATTTTCCTGATGTTGACGTCCCAATGATGCCCGTTATCTGCCTGTATACAAATTTTTCTTTTGTTTTGTAGTTCTTTGTCATGAAAGAACCCAATTGATGGAGGTAGTGGCTGAAAGATTTACGATATAAGTGTGTGAAAGATAAACAAAACCATTAAGCAATTATTTATATTTAATTGTATTCTCAGAGGATGTGTACCAGTCGAGAACGTGATGGTCGTTTTAACACTACGCAGAAAGATGGTGCCATTTGCAGACTGCAATTCCAAATGCACGCAAAGTCATGTCGTTTTGTAAGATATATGTTGTAGTTGTTATACTCAGCTAATAAAGTGTAATGCTATAAACTAAATTTTTTGATATATTATGTTGTGACAACTAAACAAGTGTTTCTACTGTCAATGTATTTTGCACTACTATGTTAAGTGCTACGGATGTCCTTATGCATTGTTACTTGCTATGTCATATATCACATCGTATTTTATCAAATCTTTAAACTTTATATCATTTTCAAGTCTATGAATATCCTTATTATTCGAAATGTTCAGCTTAGGAAATTCTAACTGCATGTAATAGTTAACTAAAGTTTATTCCTTTTTGTTTGTGCCTATGTTATAAGTTATCAGTAAAAGTAATTCATTCATACATCCATGGTTAAGACATATCTTATCAGCTATCACTAAAAGTAGTACAAACATACATCTATGGTTAAGGCTTGTATTGTTAAGGGTTCATAAGGGCATACTTGATTGAATGGTAAGGGCATGACAGGTTTTAAAAATTACAAGAGTGTTAATGAAGTATTAGAGATATATGTTCTTTAATCACGGATAAAAGTGGCTATAGTTTTTGACATTAAACATTGTATGTATAGGTCAAAAAACCAGCAAACTCAAGGTTGTCATAAACATAGAAAACCATATCATAAACCATTCTAGCAATAAAATCAACAAATATCGAAAACCTAATCTATCATAAAACACTCAACCACACATCCAAAATATGAGAGTCAGAGTGCAATATACAAAAAAAATCAGATCCCTATATCAAAATAAAAATAAACGAAAAGCATACCTAAATACGGAACAAAATATCAAAAAAATTATAATCGGAGTAGAATCTTCACATATACGACAAAGATAATAACATAAAATACATGAACTTCACACAATTGATACAAAATCTTACAAGTCTTACAAAAAAAAAAAAAACATATACGGTAACCATAGTTTCTCGGGGAAGAATCAACTTATGCAGATTGTGAAGATAATCCTCACTTAATCGATGAAGATAATTAGAAATAAACCATGAACATCATCCAAATCATAAAAATCTTGAAAGACAAACATATAAGGTAACCATACCTTCTCGGAGAAGAATCAACTGATAAAGATTGTGGAGATAACCAGGTTTAAGAGAAGAAATGTTTCTTTTGTGTTGGAAATGAAGATTTGATCGATTAAAGATTTGAGATATGAAGTGTAGATTTGGTGATGATGAAAGGTTTTGTGGGGAAATGTGAAGAAGATGTGGGGATTGTTAGAGATGAACAAATATTTAGAAGACTTTTATAGGATCCGAAAAAATGGGTCGGGTTTTTAGGCCGGATGCTCCATTCCATATTAAAAGATTGAGAAGGGAGTTTTGGAGCCAAAAAACATATTTGATGCCTTATTATTGAGTGCCACATCAGCCCAACTTATTTTCAAATATATGGTAGATATATATATATAAAATATAAGATATAAGATAATATAATCCTTAATGAAATCTTTTGGGAATTTCGTGTATAAATTTTTAAAGTTATATTTGTTTTTAGTTGAATTTTATTTTCGGCCTTGTAGTTTGTTTAGTTATGCCAATTCAGACCAAACTTCAAGTTTTTATCATTTTTGTCCCTGTCATTCTTGAAAGACGCCATCTTTGTCCAAAAAATTTAAGGTTGAATCAAATGATACAATTTTCAAGTTTGACCTGAACTGTAATAATTGGTCAAGGTGTAATGACGATGAATAAAAGGGGGTTTGTAAATGTAACTGTTAAAATGAAGGAAATAAGCGGTAAAAGTAGAGTTTTCTGTATGGGACTACTAAAAAGAGAAGTAAATAAATGATGGTGTGAGACAGAGTCGATGTAAATGGGGGAAAGTCTTGGTCTTATGAATATGTTGCAGGGATCTTAAATAGTGCTGGTTATTTTTAAAAAAATCTTAAATTAGGTTAATTTTTTTCTTTTCTTTATTGTTTAAAAATTATTAAATGGATGACATTATGGTTTGAAAATTTGAGATAATCATTTTGAAATTTGTGTGTTAGACGTGGTGAGTTTGACTTTGTCACGCCAGCCTTTATCGCTATTTATTAGATAAAAATGATGTTACATTAGATTGTTTTATCCATTTAATATTAAATTATGGTAATTTTGTACGCTGTTGTGCTTTTATATATTGTTGATAATATATTCTTACAATGTTTTTGTTAATGGTTGTTGGTATATACTTGCAACTAATATATAATATATAAAGTAAAACATATATTATAATTAAAATTATATAAATTAAATTGTAATAAAGTGGTATTTTAACAACAGTTATTTGTATTTATTCCGAGCATGATATTACGTTAAATATAGCTAGATTCATATAACACAATGTTCTGATAGTGAGACTATGTATATATAATTTATAATAGGAGACTTTAAGCTGATGTTAGCAATCTCTAACATTTGCCACATGTCAATGCTGATGTCATAATTCCTTTTGTATATGAATGGATTTTATTATTATGATAAATTGGTTTTATTATTATGATAAATTGGTTTTTTTTTTTTAGGGAATTTTGAAATGCATGGGGATATGAACCGGGCATTTAATGCACCTGTGTGAGAAGTAATCATATCCCAACTCCTTCTTTCTTCTTCACACTTTAATCTCCATCTCTCTCCATCTCTTTCTTCTTCACACTTTCTTTTCATTCCAAAATCGCAGCCGATTCTAGGGTTTATTTTCCTCATCTTCCACACGAACCATGTCATCCGCAAAGAAATCCCTCGATTAATCACTATCTTTGTTACTCAGACCGATGAAGATGATTTTGTCATCTGAGGCTACGATGGCGAGATCTGGCGGTTCCGATTGGGATTATGACGGTGACTCGGTAGGTAATCGAATTTGTTTTTTGTAGATTTATATCTTCAATTTTACTTTTTTGATTTTAATGTGGCGATGATGGAAGCTTTTTGTTTCAGTATCTGATGGTGATGAGGGGTAGCACAGACTCGCCGCCCCCCCCCCCCCCCTTTTTGTTGTTCCGTGTTTGTCTTCGAACCCTTTAGGGTTTCTGGATGGTGGTTGACGATGGTGGCTTTGGTTTCAATTGGTAATTTATGGTTGTTTAATGTTTGAATTTGCAATTTGATTAGATGAGGCATAATTTAGATGAATCATTTACTATTGTAGAATACTTGCTAATTTTGCAATTTGGAGATTATTTATAATTTGGAAATTATTTATAATAAATTTTGATGCCATGAGGTAATGAAAGTAATTGATAGTTGTTTTGTTAGTATTTAGCTGTATCTGAGGACGCTGGTAAGTTTTCCATTTTTTCTTTTGTAGATCGGTCATACAAATTGACGTTTGGACCTGATTCCTGTGAATTTGTCACATTCTCCTACAGATCAGGGCGGTTAGTCTCAATTCTTTATTGTTGTTCACTCTGAAAGATAAGGTACTTTTACCATCGCTGAAGATGTTCTTGGTCTGTTTCTTCTTAGTCGTGATTGGTCATATTTAGGTGTATCTTTTTTGGTTGGTTTTGTTTGTGGTGATGATTTTTGGGTTGTTGTAGATGATGTTTATAGATTCAATGAAGGCAATCTGGATGATGTTTATAGATTCAATGTTGTTTGTTTGTTTTTCATTTTTCTTTTCTCTTAAATGTGTTTTCATGATAATAACAATTTGTTGATTACGATGACAGTTAGTTTGATAAGCAACAAACCGGTGTACACATGTGGAGGCTGCGGTGCAACACTTCAAGGTTGGTAGCATATAACTAACAATTTGTGTTTTGTTTATTTTTTTTTTTGCAACATTTTGTTTGTTTTTATGTTTTAAGATTTTAATGTGTTAATACAGCGAAGAAGTGGAATAACAGTACAATTGACACCACATTACACAGAGTGGACAACAATTCTTCAGGAAAAACTGGTTAGTGCATTCAGAAGTTAATAATCTGAATTATGGAATGCTATTAAGATGTTTGTAAATTGGTTCTTTGTTGTTAGGTGATGTTGAGATTCTTGAATCAGTGAAAATCCGGTGCCATATAATTAAGTACAGGTTATACTTCAAGTTTTTTTGATTTCTTTGCAGGCGGATAGGTGGCTTTGGGAGGTATGAAAAATAGAATTGATAAATTTAGGGAAAATGTGATTGAAGGATGATTAGCCAATAGTAGAGGATCTCATTCTATAGCCTTGATAAATTCAGGGGTGTTTTCAAATAATGCTTCCTAGATGTTTGAAGACCGATAAATGTCCAAAGAAGCAGCACTGTGGACACTTGTCGTTCTTTGTCGGTTTTCAAACATCTATGAAACCATTATTTGAGAACACCCTTGCATTTATTAGAGTTGTAGAATGAGATCCTCTACTGTTGGGTTATCGTCTTTCAAACCCATTTTCCCTAAATTTATCGATTTTGTTTTTCATGCAGGGACATAATCTATTTTTTAGTATTTCATTTGGCCAATGACCCATGTTCAAAGATAACTTATGTTTCAGACTATACAAAGATTGCCTCTTGGCTATCATAAGGTTAAATTTTAAATTAATATGGTCACATTTGTTAATAAGTTTATAATTATACTTAAGCAATCACATTCTTTTTGTTAGGTGTCAATGCACCTAATGACAGCAACCATCATTGAGCCATCACATTCTTTCCGTTTACATATCAGGTAATGGTTTTCCTTAATACATCAAGAAAATTAGGTTGTTATGTATGATTTTTCAATGTGGTTTTGAAACTTATTGGATAGTAATTGTCTCCACAAAAACATAGAAATATTTTGGTTTTGTGGCGCAGACTGCTTACTACATTATCAAGCAAAGAGAAAGAAGAAGACTTTATGGCAATGAAAGGGTGTAAACTCCCTCAAAGACCTAAGAAAAGAGCCAAGATGATTCAAAGAACCTTACTTGCAATGGAGGTAGAAGACCGGTGTGTTATTACTCGTGTTCAAGATAACTTCTTTCGTGTTCATGTGAGCAAGAAAAGAGGAAGACACAAAGGATGTGTCAAACACAGTTCAGATGATATAGGTTCAGGTAATAAGAAGAAACCCTCTGTTTAAGAAGCAACTAGTGATAGTGTTTTGGTGGAAAACGTGGAGGGGTCAGTGACATTGTCGAGGGTTGTCAGAAATCAAATAGCATTTCCTGACAACGCTCGACAATATGACCGACCCCTCCGCGTTTTCCACCATAACACTATCACTGGTTGCTTCTTCAACAGAGGGTTTCTTCTTATTACCTGAACCTGTATCATCTGAATTGTGTTTGACACATCCTTTGTGTCTTCCTCCCTTCTTGCTCATATGAACACGAAAGAGATTATCTTGAACATCAGTAATAACACACCTGTCTTATACTTCCATTGCAAGTAAGGTTCTTTGAATCATCCTGGCTCTTTTCTTAGGTCTTTGAGAGAGTTTACACCCTTGGCGATAAAAAGTAACGGAAAGAAGGTGCTCATGTTCCATATTGTGATAGCAAACTTACGCGTCTCTTACATGGAATATTGTGTTTTGATCAAGTGAATGAGGCTCCGTTGAGAGTGTGAGGGTTTTTTATAATAACCTCCCTATTACCCTTTGATCTTCTGATCATATATGAGTTGATGATCTTCTTATAATGTGTTTTAATCAAGTGAATGAGGCTCTGATTGCTTTACTTTTTTGCTGCTTTTAATTGTTTGAAAGTAGGAAGTTGTGATGATAAAATGTAACATCATATTTTACATATAGATGTAGACAAAAACTTTTATCATTATACTTATAATACTAACACATATTATTTTTAACATTGTTTTATAAATATATGTAACTAAACACAAATAATTTAAACGATGTATTATAATCTATTTTTTAATATTTGATTTCGATGGTTATTAAACCTACCCGTGTGTTCACATGGGTCCTACAATTAGTGATCTACTATAGTAAGTATTTTATTTTAGATAGAATGGATTGTGTTTTAACGAAAGCTTTTGATTTTGATGGTATAACATTGTGTTTTTTCTTTTGTGTCTTTTGTTTTTGTTAATATAATTGTGTTTTTTATATTCAGACGCATCAAAACTTATTACATCAACAGTTGTATATTTTTTTATGTGACACGGGAGTATAGTAGTTACGGGTAAATGAGCTTTTGCCCGTAAAACTTTTGATAATGAATAGAAATATTACATGTTAACAAGAGGTATACTCTAGAACTATCTAAATCCCATGGGCTTTCAAAAATCGGATAACATGGGCCTTGAAAGCGTCATCCTTATTAGGTGCAACATAGGTTTTAAAGAAGATAAAAGAATAGGTCCATCTCAAACCAATCATTGAGTGAGCATTGGGTTCATCTGGTTTAACATAAGAGGAAAAAATGGGCTGCCAGCTCATGCCAAACGACAGTCCAAATCCCTATATGTAAGAATCTTTGTGTAACTAATAGATGAAGTGTTCTTTTATTTTTTAGAAGATTAAATAAAACAAGGTATACCTTATTAAAAGTAGTCTTTATATCCTTCCCAGTATGTATGATTTCTATCAATATGGTTACTTAGACTGGAGGGTTTGGGGGCGGGCCTTGCCTCGGCGAGCCCCGGCGCCGGTCACCCACACCGTCTCCTGAGGATTGTCCCGGCTTCTCAGTCGCTTGAAGACGACATCGACGGGCCTCTTTTTCTCTCCTCTCTCTCTCTCTAAAATCAAATCAGTTTATTTTTTCTTAAGTGTTTCTATAAATAGTGTGGGAGCCCATCCTCCACCCCCTTGGTCCATCCTCTTTAGGTCCATCATCACTCCTGTTGACGTGGCGTCCTACGTGGTGGCCCACCCTCATGGGGATGACCCTCCCCATACCCTCCAATCTTATTTTAGTAACTTTCCAATTCCCATTCTCCCATTCTATTAGGTCTTTATGTTAAGTGTTTTTTTGTCTCCTTTACCATTTTTAAATAAATGTGCTTCTTCTAAATGACGTCAATATCTCATTCTTTTGAATAACAGGTATGATGTCTATAAATTCTTTGGTTTTTTGTTCTAATTATTGAATTACGTTTTGGTGATATTGTTAGTTATTGCTTATTTTTCGTGAGTACTTAGTATGTTGTATATAGGATGATGAAGGAGAATAAGAATGAAGTTTCAGTAAAAAAAATTTATATATTTAAAAAAAATGAATATATATTTAAATAATTATGTTTTTTTATGCATGTTATATTTGGGTTCGGTTTATTAAGTGGTACTATTTTTTGTAATAAGATTTGAATAAGATTAAACATTCATTTAACTGGTATTCAGTGTGGGGGGGGGGGGCAAAAAGGTAATTTCTTATTATTGTTTTGTGATTAACTGTATAATAGTCAAGAAAAGGGAAAACGATGAACATTCGGTTTTAACGGAAACTTAGGGCTCGAAGTTATACAATTTGCGATTGTGTTTGTTGCTTTGTGTACTAATCTAAATCATTTGGAACTACATTTGCAATGGCGTCTACTGCAAACGTTGACTTGCGATTTACAAGTAAGTTGTCATGGTGTTGTTGATTGCTATTTTCATTGTGTTTTGATTTGTTTAAGTCTATTGGTTAAATAGGTAAGAAATCGTCAAGAAATTACAGTGAAGATGAAGTAGGTGATACTGTTAGAGGAAGTAAAAGCCAAGAGGTTGAAGTGGAAATTGCAAAGAAACATATAAGTGGAAATAGAAAGAAGTCATTCTGTACAAGCAAAGCTAATAGATTCGTAAGAAGAGGTAAATGCGTTTCATATATTTTTGGTATGGTTTATTTCTTATTTTTTATTTTTAATGTTTAAACAGAAGTTGTTCAAGTATATTGTGTTTTTAGATTTGTGATTTTGTTTGGAATATTGTTTCTACAAGTCGGTTAGTTTTTGTATAACTATAATGTGTATGTAGACGTTTGTTTTTGTTGTATAAAGTTGTATCCACTATGTTTTTTTTTATATTAATTATGATTTTGTTTTTTTTTAATATTGTGGTTTTGGAAATCATTGTGTTTGCATATGTTACTTGATTATTTGCAGTATCTTGGTGCATGTTGTGTTTTTTACATATGTGGTACTATAGGATTGTGTTTTTGTATTTATTTTGTATGTTGAATATTATGTGTTGTTTTACAACATTGTAATGTTATAGTTCCTGATAGTATTTTGTTAAAATTGGCAGAATAAGTTGGAGAAATGTAATCAAACTTGGGTCTATCAAGTTTAAAATCATCAAATCAAGTGTAGTTGTGCTTTCTGATTGTGATGACTAGATAATAATAAAAAACAGGTTGATAAATATAACACAATGTTTAAATTGTAACACTGTGATATATTAACAAGACAATGTTGTATTGTATGTTGTAGTCATTAGATAATGTCAATAGTAGGATTAAATAACGTGTTACAATTAATATTTTTATGTGTTTTGTTTCTAATAAAATGTGGAGAGACATGAAGGATCTTTGTCAGGTGCTGCTGTGAAACGAAAGAGTGAAGGTATGTTATAGATCAATTTAAAATGATTAAATATAATATACATTTTTTTCCCTTCATAGTTTATTATTTTATTTGATTTGCTGCTGCAGTTTTACAGGCAGACTGTGGTGATGCTGATGATAATGATGATGTTGATTTTGTTAATCCTGTTGCATCAAAAGTAAAAAAACCAGGTATTCATTTAAACATGAAAATCTTAGTTGTAGTTTGTTTCTAAAATTCGTTAAGTTATATAATAGTTGATGATACCTTACCAAAGAAGAGACGTCGAAAGGACCAACCTGAGGAATCAAATCACCATGAATGTCAAATGTTTTTCCCATACACTGGTGAGAAGATTTTACCAAGATGCTCATCAAGCACTCTATATGATTGGATGCTAGAGTTTAATGACAAGCAAAAGAACGTTGTAAGAGATATTGTTTTGGTCCTATTCTAAATCTGAAGATTCAGCATGTTCCTACCAGCTTGGGACTTTGGTTGGCTAAGAACTATGATGATTCAACAAGAATATTAAATCTTGGATCTCAGTCAAAAAGGTTAAGTCCAGAATTGGTTCACAAGGTATTGGGAATTCCGAACGGATCAAGAATAATAACAGAGAACAATAGGCCAAGCATAAAAAGTCCTATTGTTAAACTGTGGAGAAGTCAATTCCCAACAGGCTTCACCAGATTTCTTAAACAAGAAACACAAACTTATTTGGATAGGCGATGCAAGAGAGAACGCAATGATTATGGAATGTTGTTTGTTCTTAACTTTTTGGAGTTGATGTTTACACATCTAGGCGAAGGAACGAAAAGTGGCACTGTCAACCAAAGATTTTTGCCATTAATAACAAAGGATGTTGACAAAAAAGAAACTGGGTTGGTGTGATTACATGCTAACTGTGATAACTCGAGTTTTCACAGGTCTTACCCCAACACGTTACTTGTTTGTAGTTATGTTTTCGTAATTTAATAAAGTTCAAATGAACTGATGCAACCAAAATATGATTGGACCTCCAACAACAGTTCACGTGACTTCTCAGATCCATTTAACTAACAATATCAAACAAACAAAAGTCACATACACCTTACCATTGATTCGACCATGTGAAATGATTAACATTATTGTGCCGATAGAAATGAATGTATATCAATTCTGATTGGGCCTCAGATGCATGTTCATCAAGTGGAAACATGGTTAGTTATCATGTTTATATTCAAGAATTTAGTGGGCTGACACTTATTCACTTGGGCCGAGAACCTTTAATGCAAACAATAAGCAGATCACGTGACATTTTGATATTAATTGGACCAAAACTCTAACAATTATGATATCACATGCAAGCCTTTCAAATCAACTAGCCGACAATTATCTTTACACATCACATGCAAACTGGATTGCTATGGATCGAATTACTGTCATAAATCAATAGAAGTGTTTGTTAATTGGACCAAAGAAATCACTATCTTGAATTGCAAATAAAAATGAACACTTCACAAGATGTTTAGTATAAAGGGCCTGACACACTTTGTGTTAAGCCCAAACATCACAGCCCAACCCTTCATGGGTTCGCACACAATTAAATGAGGGGTCACGTAATTAGTATAATCATAACAACCCTATTTCCCTTTTCCTTTATCCTCTCGGTGACGGCAGCAAGGAGACCCCTCCCCTCGCGAACTACGACTGTCCCTAGGTCACCATCAACCGAGGCCCTTCTTCTCTTCTCTTGTATTCGGGTATGTTCGGTATAATGCTTGTAGTTAATTGGGTGTGTTTGGAGTATTCGAATATGTTGCATGAATATTGACAACTATGATATATGATGTAATTATTTGTGATGGTTGGGATATATATATATGATATAATTATTTGTGATGGTGGGGATATAGTATGACAACTGCATGATCATAGGTTATGTAATAAATGGATAATATAAAACTGTTAGCATGCATGAATCAAAATATCGAATCATGAAAGGCTCGACATAATGATGATGATGATTTGTCTGATGTGTATATGTTGTGAACGACTAGATTGTTTTTTGAGGATTCATGTTAAGCAATGATGAATGTTATAATAGATAAATGGCGGCTCATGTGTGTGTGTTGTAAGCAAACCATGTGCATACTAATAATGTTGTCAGAATATTCAATGTATTAATATTATGAGAGTTAAATGATGAGGTGATATTTTGTTTGTTGAAAATTGGAATCTGTGTTCATGGTTATAGCATTAACGGTTCCCATGTCTTATCAAATAGTGAATGTATGAAGGTTATAAAACGCGGGTCCAAGCATTTATTTGGGCTAGTGAGAGTTAATAAAGGAGGATACAAGTAACTGTGTTTTAGTTGATGATAACAACGATATATGATCACATATATATAACGAATTATATTCATAAACTTAATGAATTGATGTTAGTTGGAGAAGTAATTAATAGGGTGCTATGACCGGTGTGATGCGTGAATTCTTGTTACGATTGGTATAACGTTATGTGCGCTACTTGTACGGTACTTGTGTTGTGAATGTGGATTACGTGACTTACGTGCATTCAAACTAATTGTTAATGGTATCCATGTTAGGATTGTTTGAGCAATTTGAACACGTAACTAATCTTACCAAGCAAACCAAAGGTGAGTTCATTTCTTGAGCATGCGTCCCGGTGGTTGGGACAGTAAGTGGCTATCCCGGGGAGGGATAGGTCTTTTGGGTAAAACTGGGATGTTGGATAATATTCTCACCCTATCTCTCTTAAGTCCCATCTTTTGTGTTACCGGGGAGGTAACGGGTATTAGTTGGTAGCGCTACTTAGGTTTGGCACCCTCACACCGTACCGGGGAGGACGGTTGTGAACTAATGACCCAGTCATGACCAGTGTTTTGATAGGAGCACTGGGGAACGGGCAAAACATACATCAGGAGCCGTCTTGTTCAGTATCGAGATATTATCAACATTACTTTCGGAATTAACTTCAATGGATTAACTAAACACTTGGTAACCAACGTTTTCGTAAAACTATGAACTCACCAGCGTTGTCTGATACACTTGTTGCATGCTCGCAGGTCGTTAGATGTCTTGGATTTGGAACTTGCTGTCTGGAGTAGCTGGAGTGGTTATGGGTCGACTGGAGGGATTCATGTGATTGATTTCTTGATACTATACATTGGCTTTGAAATTATTTAACCTTGGTTTACTATTTGCTTCCGCTGAACATGGTGATTTCATTTAAACTTGTTGATGGTATTTTTCATTAATAATTGAGGATTTTATTTATAAACTTGAATGGGTTCAATGTAATTAGTGGCTCGTTGTTGGTACGTCGCACGTCTAGTAGGGACACTCCCTAGGTGGTATTTTGGTGGTGTGACAGTTTGGTATCAGAGCCACTGGTTATAGTGAACTTGGTTTTAAAACGTTTTTGTAAAACTAGACTATAACCGAACAGTTCTGAATACGTGAATGCGACCATGACACTCAGCTCCGGATTGCAAGGTTCGTCTTTCTCACTTGTTGCATACATTACATGACTAGTATACAGTTGTTTATGACGCAACATACGAACACACACTCGTCACTATAGCATGATTGCATGAATTGCTTTCTTACATTATGACCCGATTTGAAAACCGTGAGGGGCGGACGCCGAGGGCGTGCTGGCCGCCAAAGCGGACAATATCATGGTACATTGATAGTATGCCATAGTCTTTGGATTTCTGTGATCTTATCACCTTGACAACCTCCGTTTGACATTTGAGTTTGAGGAACCATTTGCCATGAGTTAGGAGGAACTGAGATGAGCATGCAAATCATAATATTATTGTGGGTGCACACATAATAATAATGGGGGGGTGCATGTGAGTCCCAGTGAGACTTAACAAGTGAAAAATGGGTTCTGATCCGTTATTCGAAAAGTGTGAACGTAACAAATCTATAGGAGTCATAGCAGTGGTTGTCTCCTACTTGAACGTGATCTTCTCACTCCTCTCTGAATTCTTACGAATCTTGAAGCTATCGAGTATTACCTGAACACCCATCTGAACGCCTAGCAAACTGGGTAGAACGTTAGGTGCTTGTACGAACTTCCCTGAGCTGGATGTCGCAGCGTCGAATGGTTGGTCGATACTTCCCTCACTTCTCTTCGTTTACTGGAACTCAATGTATTGACGTCTTGGATTCTGAATTGCGATCACTTCTGCAACCCTCTCGTAACTTATCATGTATTACTCGATTAACATGCTAGATCAAGGGACTAGAGGATGAGCGTAGTATTTTACCGGTCCCTGTATATGGGCAACCCTGATTGCCGGCAACGAACACCAGCGAATTGACTTCAATCGAATCCTTAACCCTAGTCAGCAACATATGGGAGTCAACTCTTACGAATCAATCGGGACAGGAACAATGACAATTGACTATAGAATGGAGAGTGTAACTTCCCACGCAGTAAGTAGTGCCTTAGTACATGACACGGAATGTGAAAGGTGTACCCTATTGGAAAGAGGTCACAGGACCTCATTACAAGCAGTGACCGTAGAAGCAACAGCCACGGCGACATCGAGGTACTCGTAATCGTAGCCTTCAGTATGGACATGAAGGTGCCTACGACATGGACGGGCCGTTGTTAAATCAAGGCGACAACAACCGAGGGACGACGGCAGTACTGGAAATTCTCGTAACGAAAACGATAACACTGGAAATGATGCTCGTGGAGGGGCATCTAGGATTGGCGTGGGCGACGCCAGGAATATAACAACTGGGTGGCCTGCACGTTCTTGGTAATTAATCGCTCCGTCTCTGTTCTGTTTAACCCTGATACTTCTTGAAACCGAACTCGTTGTGGACTCGGCCGATGGCACATCAATTAAAGCCCTATATGCCCATTGGGACGCAAACTCGACCTTGTGGGACAAGTGTTCGACCTCGACCTTCCTTCTACTATCCGTGATGGTTTCGGTGCAGCAGTTAGTGTGGATTGGTTATCCAGATATTGCGCAGATATATCCGGTGGGGAGAAAGTTTTGTGAATATCCCTCCCTAGTGGAGAATCGTCTTCTGACTTAAAGTGTGAGAGTGGAGTAAAAGTTAGCATCATTTCAGCAATGGGGGTCCAGGAGTGTTTACAAAGGGATTACCTCACTAGGGTAGTAACCGTTACTGATGTTAAGGCTTAGAAAAAGGGGATCGAGGATCCACCAATTGTTCACGATTTCTCTCAGTGTGCTACCCGAGGAACTTTCAGGATTATTTCCACAACTGGTAGGTAGAATCTCAGTTGATCTCACGCCAGGGGCAGTCCCGACTACTCGTACCTCATACCGTCTTGCACCAGGAGGGTTGCAAGAACTGTTTAGTCAACTACAAGAACCGTTGGACAGGGTTTTGTCAGACCTAGCTTTTCGCTTTGGGGAGCCCCGGTTATATCCGCGAGGATAAGCTTTTCATTGGACATATGTACTGATTATCGAGAACTCCGCAAGATGTCAGTCGGAAACCATCACCCATTACCTCACACTAACGACTCTCCTGACCAGCCGCAAGGGCCAATCATCTACTCGGAAACCGACTTGAGATCGAGCAATCATCAGATGGAAGTCCAGGAGGAGGATGTTCTTAAGACGACATTTCAAACACGGAGAAAGGAACACAATGAGCACCACTCGTAGTTTATCATAGGGCTTCTGGGGGAGGAGCAACTCCACGCGAAGTTTACCTAAGTGTGACTTCACGGTTTGGGAGGTACGCTTTCTTGGCCACGTAGTCGACGAAGTGGGAATACACGTGGATCTTGCTAAGATCAATCTTGTCAGAAACTGACCAATACCAAAGAACCCATCGGGGATACAATAACTTCTTGGTCTAGTTAGATACTCTCGCAGATACATCGTGGAATTTTCGAAGATTGCACAACTTTAACCTCCTTAGCACAGCAGGGTGCTGTGTACTTGTGAGTGACAGAGCAGACGCGCATCTTTTCAGCTTCTGAAACCCAACTCTACAATGCACTAAGTATTATCTTTACCCAAGGGCATGGATGATTTAACAGTATACCGTGATGCTCCGAATCAGGGACCCAGTTACACGCCGATGCAACTTGAGAAGACAATGACGCACGTGGTGGATTTACGGAAGAGATTTGCATGAGACACAACCTGCGGTGGAAACCATGGTCTATGGATGTAAATTGGAGGCATTACTTGGACGGTACCAATTGCACTATTTAGACCGATCACAAGGGCCTCCCGTGTACCTTTGTTTTGAGAGAGCTTATTATGTGATGGCACCTAAACGCGTATGAGCTTGCAACTCACCATCGACTCTAGCCTACCTGATCAGATTCGCCCTGTTTACATCAAAGAACTGAAGGAGGAGAATTTTCAAGTTGAGTCTCTGTGGGGCATGGAGGAGCAACTTTTGGCAAGTCGGACGATACTCGCTACTTCATGGAACGAATATGGACCCCATCATGCGGCAACCGTAGGGAACTTGTGATGAGCAAAGCACACCAGCCCCGTTATTCTAGTCGTCTGGATCTTGATAAGAGATATTAGGATCTATAAACCTGGTACTGGCAACCGGACGTGAAGGTCCATATATAGCAATGTAGGTGAACGATGTTTGACTTGTGCGAAAGTCAAGGTGGAATATCAAGAACCTTCTGGTTTGTGTCAGCAACCAGAAACACCCATTTGTAAATGGGAACAGACTGCCACGGATTATGTCATTGGTCTACCTAAAACTCAAGACGGAAATAATATCACCTTGGTGATCGTTGATTGTCTCATGTAATCAGTACACTCTCTTGCAATCAGTGAAACTGACGAGTCTCCACAAGTTTGTTAATGTTCCTCTGAGAGAGGCGGATTTTTAGGCATGAGGTGCCAACTCCTGTTACCTCTGATTATGGTCTATACTTGATTCCTGACAGACAATACACAACACCCTTGGCTCACGTCTAGACATGAGCATCACCTATCACCGCAGGACAAACGGTCTGATTAAACGAACCATCCTGACACTCGAAGACATGATGCGAGTATGTACGATTGACTTTACTAAAGATTGGAAGAACACTTACCTCCTACTGCAGCAGATACCATTCTAGTATTCAGGCGGCGCCGTTTGATGCATTACATGGATGACAATGCCGATCTCTCTGTCAGGCTGAGGTGGATGACAGCCTAATCACAAGCCCAGGGCTTGTACTTGGAACTCATGAGGGGATTGATTTAAACGCAAATCGTATGGCGGCAATGCGTGACCGCCAGAAAAGCTGAAAACTTAGGGAACACTGGGAGTTCGCTGCAGGCGAACGGATCATGTTGAACGTCTCACCCTGGGAGGGTGCGGTGCGCTTTGGGAAGCGTGACAAGCTTAATTTACGTTACGTTGGGCCATTCAAAATTCTGGAAAGAATCGGTCATGTGGCCTACAAACTCGAGTTACCCGACGAATTGGGTAACGTGCACAATGTCATTTGTGTCTCGAATCTAAGACAATGTTTGATGAAACATTTGTGATACCTTTATCAGACAAGCTGCAGTTGTCGAGGAGTCAATCAAAGACATAAACGAGGGAGTAAGGTTCGTTAACATAGTCTAATTTCCAACCATGAGAATTTACTAGAACTCAAGATGTGGACCGGAGTTCACGTAGGAACGCAATGATCGGAATAAGCTCTAGCATCCTCAGTTGTTCAAGCGGTTGCATTAACCTCTGATATCATTGATGAATTTCGGGACGAAATTCCCTTTCAAGTTGGGGATGATGTGGTACCCGTGGAAAATCCACAGTCATCCTGATTTAACACCGTGCTGCTTTGGATTTACTTGTGAAATTTCGGGACGAAATTTCTTTCAAGTTGGGGATGATTTGACAACTCGAGTTTTCACAGGTCTTACCCCAACACGTTACTTGTTTGTAGTCTTGTTTTCGTAATTTAATAAAGTTCAAATGAACTGATGCAACCAAAATATGATTGGACCTCCAACAACAGTTCACGTGACTTCTCAGATCCATTTAACTAACAATATCAAACAAACAAAAGTCACATACACCTTACCATTGATTAGACCATGTGAAATGATTAACATTATTGGGCCGATAGAAATGAACGTATATCAATTCTGATTGGGCCTCAGATGCATGTTCATCAAGTGGAAACATGGTTAGTTATCATGTTTATATTCAAGAATTTAGTGGGCTGACACTTCTTCACTTGGGCCGAGAACCTTTAATGCAAACAATAAGCAGATCACGTGACATTTTGATATTAATTGGACCAAAACTCTAACAATTATGATATCACATGCAAGCCTTTCAAATCAACTAGCCGACAATTATCTTTACACATCACATGCAAACTGGATTGCTATGGATCGAATTACTGTCCTAAATCAATTGAAGTGTTTGTTAATTGGACCAAAGAAATCACTATCTTGAATTGCATATAAAAATGAACAATGATTCACAAGATGTTTAGTATAAAGGGCCTGACACACTTTGTGTTAAGCCCAAACATCACAGCCCAACCCTTCATGGGTTCGCACACAATTAAATGAGGGGTCACGTAATTAGTATAATCATAAAAACCCTATTTCCCTTTTCCTTTATCCTCTCGGTGACGGCAGCAAGGAGACCCCTCCCCTCGCGAACTACGGCTGTCCCTAGGTCACCATCAACCGAGGCCCTTCTTCTCTTCTCTTGTATTCGGGTCATCATCATCATCATCGTACTCAGTATATCCCACCTATAGCAAAGCTAAGGTAGGGTCTGAGGAGGGTGGGATGTAGACAGCCTTACCTCTACCCCGTAGAAATAGAGAGGCTGCTTCCAATGAGACCCCCGGCTCGATTGTGGTTTTGCATCAAGCCTTGGACATAAGGCACATAACACTCAGCAATTGAGACAAACGCCAATTGGTGCATGTACCCCCTTGTCTTTCGGCTATCAACGCCACCACATGATGCCTGATTAACGATCCCCTCTTTTTAACGTTATTTTCACGAAATTAGTAAAATAACGTTAAAAATTAGTGCACTTTTGCTTTTGCCCCCCCGAGCGCCCACACATATATTACATTATATGAGCAGACCGCAAGCGGGGCTCTTCTCTTGTATTCGGGTACGTTCGGTATAATGCTTGTAGTTAATTGGGTGTGTTTGGAGTATTCGAATATGTTGCATGAATATTGACAACTATGATATATGATGTAATTATTTGTGATGGTTGGGATATATATATATATATAGGGAGAAGATCATGCGAGAACCACCTCTTATTGCGAGAACCGCGAGAACCAATGTGAACACAACCAAAAATGTCTAAAAATAGCTAAAAAGCACACAAAAATTTTTTTTTTGATTTTTTTAATATTTTTTATGTTAAAATCGCTACTTTTCGAAGCAAAAAAAAAAAAATTTTTTTTTTTTGGGATTCGAAAGTAGCGATTTTAACATAAAAATTTTTAGATTTTTTTAGGTTTTTTGGGGGTTTAGTTTTTAGCATTTTAGCTTGGGGGGTGGGGGGGGGGGGGGTTTAGGTTTTTGGGGGGTGGGGGAGGGGGGTTTAGGTTTTTTTTTTGGGGGGGGGGGGGGTTAGGTTTTTTTTTAAGTTTTTTGGGGGTTTTAGTTTTTAGCATTTAGCTTGGGGGGGGGGGGGGGGGTTAGGTTTTTTTTTTGTGGGGGGGGGGGGGGGTGGGGGGTTTAGGTTTTTTTTGGGGGGAGGGGGGGTGGGGATTATGGTTTTTTTTAGGTTTTTTTAGCTATTTTAGGTTGTGTTCACATTGGTTCTCATGGTTCTCACAATAAATGGATATGGTATGACAACTGCATGATCATAGGTTATGTAATAAATGGATAATATAAAACTGTTAGCATGCATGAATCGAAATATCGAATCATGAAAGGCCTGGCATAATGATGATGATGATTTGTCTGATGTGTATATGTTGTGAACGACTAGCTTGTTATTTGAGGATTCATGTTAAGCAATGATGAATGTTATAATAGATAAATGGCGGCTCATGTGTGTTGTAAGCAAACCATGTGCATACTAATAATGTTGTCAGAATATTCAATGTATTAATATTATGAGAGTTAAATGATGAGGTGATATTTTGTTTGTTGAAAATTGGAATCTGTGTTCATAGGTTATACCATTAACGGTTCCCATGTCTATACCATTAACGGTTCCCATGTCTTATCAAATAGTGAATGTATGAAGGTTATAAAACGCGGGTCCAAGCATTTATTAGGGCTAGTGAGAGTTAATAAAGGAGGATACAAGTAACTGTGTTTTAGTTGATGATAACAACGATATATGATCACATATATATAACGAATTATATTCATAAACTCAATGAACCGGTGTGATGCGTGAATTCTTGTTACGATTGGTATAACGTTATGTGCGCTACTTGTACGGTACTTGTGTTGTGAATGTGGATTACGTGACTTACGTGCATACAAACTAATTGTTAATGGTATCCATGTTAGGATTGTTTGAACAATTTGAACATGTAACTAATCTTACCGAGCAAACCAAAGGTGAGTTCATCTCTTGAGCATGCGTCCCGGTGGTTGGGACAGTCAGTGGGTATCCCGGGGAGGGATAGGTCTTTTGGGTAAAACTGGGATGTTGGATAATATTCTCACCTTATCACTCTTAAGTCCCATCTTTTGTGTTACCGGGGAGGTAACGGGTATTAGTTGGTAGCGCTACTTAGGTTTGGCACCCTCACACCGTACCGGGGAGGACGGTTGTGAACTAATGACCCAGTCATGACCAGTGTTTTGATAGGAGCACTGGGGAACGGGCAAAACATACATCAGGAGCCGTCTTGTTCAGTATCGAGATATTATCAACATTACTTTCGGAATTAACTTCAATGGATTAACTAAACACTTGGTAACCAACGTTTTCGTAAAACTATGAACTCACCAGCGTTGTCTGATACACTTGTTGCATGCTCGCAGGTCGTTAGATGTCTTGGATTTGGAACTTGTTGTCTGGAGTAGCTGGAGTGGTCATGGGTCGACTGGAGGGATTCATGTGATTGATTTCTTGATACTATACATTGGCTTTGAAATTATTTAACCTTCGTTTACTATTTGCTTCCGCTGAACATGGTGATTTCATTTAAACTTGTTGATGGTATTTTTCATTAATAATTGAGGATTTTATTTATAAACTTGAATGGGTTCAATGTAATTAGTGGCTCGTTGTTGGTACGTCGCACGTCTAGTAGGGACACTCCCTAGGTGGTATTTTAGTGGTGTGACACTAACTTTGTTAGACAGAGCGAGAAAAGGCTGGCACCCTGCTTAAGTTTTTAATGGGCCTCTGTTTTTGCTTGCGGTAAGATCATAAGTTAAATATTAATTTGTCATTTGTGGCATTTATCCAAACAAAACGGAGTGACAAATATTTGATTTGTTTACAGCTTATCTATGCAGATCATACAAGCAAGTTGCATGATGTACGTGTTAAACGTAAAGGTTTGTTTGTTATAGAACATATTGAAGAGCGTACATTATGCAAACTGGAGGACATAAAGAATAAAGGTCTGAAGTCTGAGAAAAGAAGAAAGAAAGGTACTTCAAAGTCTAAAACAGTATTAAAGACCAAAAAATCAAATGAAAGCGAGGTGCGTCAACGTTCTTCAACTGGTGAACCCATGCATGAAAAGGTGGAACGGCAAGTCGATGCTGACGAGGGCAAAGACAATGATGGTGCTGGTGTCGAGGAGGATTTGATTCATGAAGATATACATGGAGAGGATGAAAGGCAAGTGGATGATGATGAGTGTAGTGACAATGATCGTTATACTCGAAATATACATTTGAATAGGCGGGATGAGAATGCAGATGTTGGCAGGGAATCAAACATTCCCTTGGCAGAAGAATAAACGGAGGAAGCAGAATCGGTAAGACACAAAAACATATAGTATTTAACTCTGAATATATGATATATATATATATATATATAGAAAAAGTATATCGTACATTACGGCTTAACGTACTTCACGTACAACAACGTGCGTGATTTGTTATATAACATGCGTGATTAATGTTTTCAATATGCGTGATTATTGTGTTTCAACATGCGTGATTTTGGATTTTTGAGTTATAATGTGTGTGATTTTAAAATGAACGTCCGTAATTACCTGTCGTATGCGATGTACGTTAAGCCGTTATGTACGTTAACCTTCCTGTATATATATATATATATATAGTTTTTATCATCTTTTATTGTTCATATTGAAACAGGTTTTTGTCAGAAAATTGACTGTAGAAATTGAAAAGACAAAAGAGTCTTTGAAGAATGTAGAGACAATGCTGAATGAGGGGTTTACGGTCTATGCAGATAATCAGATGATTAAAGAAGCTAAAACTCAATTGGATCCGTTAATTTCATTTGCAAAAAATGCAGGTTTTATGAGCAGAGATCCAGATTCATCTCCAAAAGATGATAATGAAATACAGAGTAAGGGAGAAAAGAAGACTCAAAGTCAAGAGACGAAAACTGATTGTAATACGGGTGTAAATGTAAATTCAGTTGAAAACATGGAAAGTGTGCATGCTGTCCCGTTGGTATCTGCGTGTGTTTCAAATGAAGCAATGTATCAATCTGCATCAAGTCAACGATCATGTGATCAAAATATCTTGCACATCATATCAGATGAAAAGGATGAAGAAAATGTAGTTGATTCTACGGATGAGACTTTGGTGCCAGCATCACCTTACATTAACCGGGTGGTGGAATTGAGTGAAAAGTTGACATTTGTAGAGAAAATTTATTCTGATTGGATTTTCTCGGCCAGAGGATTTGAAATGTATGTGTTTTAACTTCTTTTCTTATAATGTGCTATGATTATAAGTTAATCGATGTTTTAACTCGTATTCATTGTAGGGACGTTGTTTTTCAAATTGAAAATCAGCCAGATTCAGGTCTAACAAGGATAGTGCTAGAAACATTGAGTCATGATGAGTATGTCCATTTTGCTGTTGTTAATGTGTGGGCCAGAATCTTAAATCACGAGGAGAAGTTTAAGGCTGATGACAAAATTAAGCGATTGTTTTGTACATATCAGATGCTGATAAGTAAATAACATAAGTGAATTGTTTATTTATTTATTTATTTATTTATTTTAGTAACGTTATTATAACTGATACACAGGATGGTGGCACATATGGTTCAAGCTATGAGATGATGCAAGCTGAATTTTTTGGAAATATGATTAAAGTTCTAAAAGAAGAACAAGTAGCATCGTTGAAAGAAGTTGATCTTTTATTCATACTTGTTTTGCAATCTGATCACTTCTACTTGGTATGCTTTCATATGAAAAAGTGCCAAATAGCTGTGATTGATAACAGCAGTCTATATGATGATAGTTTTGACTTAAAATACCGAGGCTGGCCAGAAAAATTGGTACATTCCTTGACATTTAAAAAACACAATCATATGGAAAAGATAATTTTTTATATTTATTATCGTTATATTGCAGAGGCATTTAGTAGCAGATTTTATATTAACTCACGGTGTTGTGGGTGGACGTAAGATGCACAAAGCTCAGATAAGTCGACTAAAAATGTCGTGGAGAACCGTAGACAACAAAGTTGATTGTGGTATATTTTTAATGAGGCATATGGAGACATTCGAAGGGAGTTCTTTACGATGTTGGCGATGTGGGTTTGTGAAAGAAGTAGATTGTGGGCAGAAAGAACAATTAGATGAATTAAGATGCAAATATGCAACCAAAATATTGTTGTATTATCTTAATGCTCAAAGGCAGTTTGTGTATAATGATAGTGAAACTTACGTTGTGCTGGACGCAATTGAAAGGGAAAGGTTGAAAGTGCAAGCACGAGGAAGTCGTGTGGAGCGAATGAAACTGTATTGTCCTGTGTGATGTATTCCTGTTGCTTAAAACATTTGGATATTAGGTTGATTGTTTAGATGTAGCTGTTGTTGTTTGAATGTGGTCTGGTCAAATGAATGTTTAGGTTTAATGCTTATGTATGAATGTTATAAGCTCTATGTTGTTGTGAAAAGTGTAATGTCTGTAAACAAAAACAGTATATTTATAAAAACAATAAAAACATTTTTTTATTCAAAGCACAACATCTAATAAGATTTGAATTTTCATTCATACAAATTACAATGTTATAATATGGTTGCATTTCAATTAATAAGTTAATCTTTAGCTGTAAATCAACTAAAGTATTTTGTTTTAGATATAATGGATTGTGTTTTAACGAAAGCTATTTATTTTATGGTATAACATTGTGTTTTTTTGTTAATATACTTGTGTTTTTATATTCAAACGAATCAAAACTTATTGAGTAAATGTTTGTTTTGCTCCCCGCCTCTAACTCCATCCAATTTGTCTGTATTTCCATTTTACTTCCTGTAGGGAGCAAAATGGAAAAACCATAGCAAACTATTGGTTGGGAATGGCTATTTTTGAAGGTTTCGGGCAAAATCGTTAAAGTGGCCAAACCACAGGGAGCAAATCGGAAGTTTACTCAAACTTATTATATCAACTGTTGTATTTTTTTTATATGTGACACGGGAGTGTAGTAGTTATGGGTAAATGAGCCTTTGGCGGGAAAACTTTTGTAAATGAAGAGAAGTATTATATGTTGACAAGAGGTATACCCCTGATCTATTTAACTCCTATGATTCCTGTAACATGCCTTGGGGTTGGAACACAAGTATTGTGTAGAGTGCCGACTAAAGCTAATTGAACTAGGCACATGAGTAGGTGTGATTTTTTTTCCTATGAAGCTAACTTGTGGTCCACAACTTAAAACAAATGATAATTTATCTATAATTTTTAGATAAATTCTTTATGCTTTATCAGTGCTTTGACTTAACAGTTGTTTACAGGATCAACAGTGCTTTGACTTAACAGTTCTTTACAAGATCAGCAGTTGTTGAGAAGAGCAATTCTTTATGGGAAGTAACTACCCACTTCCCATTCTCGCATATTATTTGTACCTATTTGGGATGTAGCCTTATAATTTTAATTAGGATATCAATTGGCGGTTTATTATATAAGTTAAATTAAACTGTTTTTTTTTTCCTTCGAAATTATGTTCTCCTATAAAACTGGAAATATCAACTGTTCCATTATCTTGATATGTGTCGTGTGTGTATAGTAGTTGCTACAATACTTGAACATGTGTTAAAAACTGTTGTAGAATAGCTTATATAATAGGAACATGTTAGTATAAATCTATTTAGGTTTGTGAATTTGTAGCAGAATTTATAGATTTATCCTTCAAATATTGAGCAAGTGATGGAGAAAAATGAATCTACAAGAAGTAATAATCCTGTTCATTTAGGTGATGACCGGCTGCAGACGTTTATCAATCCTTTAAATCGTCAAGAACAAGTAATTTAGTAATATCATCAATAAATAAAGTTTATTTGTAATATTTTAATATTATTGTTTTGTTGATTTTATTTTGTTTGATTACAGGCCGACAGTGGTAGTGTAGAGATAATTTCTGTTGGGCCATTTAGTCCTTATAAATCTCACCTTTCTCGTGAGTTCAGTGAGGAGGTGATATATATTGAAGTTGTAATTTTTTAAATCTTAGTAAAATTTGTTATGTGATAGTTTCTAGCTCGTAATGAAACAAGTTATTTCTCTTACCCAGATACAGAGACTTGCTATATTGGAACTGGGATGATGTTGTTTCGATCAGCAGTTCTAACGAAGAAATTGAGTTTATTGATATGACTGTTGATGCTGATGTAGATGAGGTTATCGGTCAGTCTGGTTTTGACCAATTTTCTGATTCTGAAGATGAAGTTGATGATACCACTGATTCACTAGAAAGTTACAATCGGAAACTTAAAGTTCCAAAAGTTTCAATTCACCGTCGTTCTCGTGTTGTGAAACTTTGAATTTATCGTTTTATTTTATGTATAAAATGTTGGTGTAAATTTCTCTGTGTTGTTTTTTGTTGCAAGTATTGAACTATGTTTTGGTGTTTTTTGTATGTTTTTTTTCTTTTTCGTATGTAGTTAGTAATATATAGTATGATGAATGACAATTTATGTGTTGGTTTTTGTTCTAATTATTTTTTCATGTTTTGGTGATATTGTTAGTTGTTGCTTTTTTTTTGGGAGTTCTTAGTATGTTATATATAGAGTGATGAATGAGAATAAGTATAAAGTTTCAGGAAATTGTATTTTCTATATTTAAAGAAATAACTTTATATATAAATGATTATGTTTTTTTTATGCTTCTTAGATATGGGTTCGGTTTATTAGGTGGTTTTTTTTTTTGTAATAAAACTAAACATTCGTTTGAGTGGTATTCAGTATGGGGGTGAAAAGGTAATTTGATATTAGTGTTTTTAAATTATCTGTATAATAATCAAGAAAAGGGTAAAGGATGACATTTAGTTTTAGCTGAAAGTTAGGGCTGAAGTTATATTATTTGCGACTGTGTTTGTTGCTTTATGTACCAATCTTAATCATTTGGAAATACTTTTGCAATGGCATCCACTCCAAACGTTGACTTGCGTTTTACAAGTAAGTTGTTCTCATGGTGGTGTTGACTGCTATTTTCATTGTGTTTTGATTTCTATAAGTCTATTGGTTAATTAGGTAAGAAAAACTCAAGAAATTACACTGAAGATGAAGTAGGTGATTCTATTAGAGCAAGTAAAAGACAAGAGGTTGACGTGGAATCTGCAAAGGAACATATTAGTGGAAATAGAAAGAAATCATTTTGTTCAAGCAAAGTTAAAAAATTCGTAGGAAGAGGAGGTAATTGTGTTTGATATATTTTTTGTATGATTTCTTTATCATTTTTAGTGTTAAAAAGAAGTTGTGCAAATATATTGTGTTTTTAGATTTGTGATTTTGTTTGGAATAATGTTTCTACAAGCCGGTTAGTTTTCGTATAAATATGATGTGTATGCAGACATCTGTTTTTGTTGTATAAATTTGTGTTAATATCCATTTTTGTTGATTAAAATTTAGTTATATCCAGTATGTTTTTTATATTAATTGTGTTCTTTTTATATAATGGAATCAAGTGTAGTTGTGGTTTCTAATTCTGATGAATAGATAATAATAAAGAACAGGTTGATATATATACCTCAATGTTTAAATAGAAAGGCTATGTTATATTATAAAGTCAGTGAGGTATTGTATGTTGTAGTCATTAGATAATGTCAATAGTAGGATTAAATAACGTCATAGAATCAATTTTTTTGATGTGTAATTCAATTTAAGCAGGTTTATTGTAATTCAGGTATATGTTTAAACATCGCTATAGTGTAATTCAATTTAAACAGCTATAGTTAGAATTATTAAATATTTGATAAACATCATTGTGATTTTACATATCCTTAGTGTATAAAACATCGGTTTATGAGAGATGTATTTAGTCATGTATAACCTCCATCCACTAATTTCATGATTTCCGAAAATTTTGTGACCTTAGGCAGTTTTCAGTTTTTTATTCAAGTAAATATAACTTACCTGTCCAATTGAGTTTAAATTAAATCTGTATTATAAATACATGTTCAAAGTTGTTTCAAATTTACACATTAGAAGAGAAAAGTCTGTCTTTGAGGTTGAATCTGAGAAGGTATGAGTTTATATTTTTTTTCTCTAATCTTCATGTGATTTGTTATTTTATTACTTCCAATTTTTATTTTGTGTTATTCGTATATAAAAAACTTTTGTATTGCATTTTGTAGATGTCAAGTGATGAATTTATCATAAAGTCTCCGTTGAAAAACGTGTATGACCTTTGGCAAATCATGAAGGTTTGTTTAAATTTTTATAATTCAAAAAGTACAAATTTTTTTTTGTTGAACTCAATTATTTTCGTATTTTTCAATTTATACAGCCTCAATTTGTTATCATACTTGGTACTATTAAGGCTATAGATAAGGATTTTGGTTGGCACTATGTGGAGTGTCCTAAATGTTTAATGTAGGCGGGTACAGATCTTGTAGACTGCGTGGGTTTGGAGTCACATTATTTTCATGTGTGCTTCAACTGTTATTGTGATGAAAGTGTTATATATCCAGTTCCAAGGTAATATGAGCTTTTTCTATTTATTTTAATATTTGTATGTTTTATAAAATAATCGATTTGTATATATGTGTTTTTATATTTAACTTAACTAGATTCAAAATAAAAGTTAAAGTGGAAGATAATACTGATGATGTTCCACTAATATTATTTCATCCTCTGGCTGATGAAATCATTGAAAAATTTGTTCTCAAGTCGGCTGTTCAATTGCTTAAAGAAAACTCATCATCTGTATGTATAAATAATCTTTACTTCTCCTATATTTTTTTTCAATGTATTTAAATATTTTTTATATTAATTTTATCATAAAATATTCTGATTCACAGGATGTTGAAGAAGTAATGTTTCCTGTTGATTTAGACAAGTTGATTGGAAAGATGTTTGCTTTTAAAATTGAGATAACAACTTATAATTTGACTAATTTTGATGAAATGTATCTTGTCACAAACATGACTGATGATGAGTCAATTATTAATGAGCTCAAAAAAAGATGAAGATTACTGAGGTATTTTTTATTTCAATACATGATTCGTATTTATACATTTATATTTACATTATATTTAATTCTATTATTATTTTGTTAATTTTGTCATTTGTTTCAGGGAAACGATAAAGAATTTATCAAAAAAAAAAAAGTCACATTTCAAGTGTTAAGATTGATGATGCTAATACCAGTTGTGATACCAATGAAATCAACAAACGTAAATTGGTTGACGTCTATAAGTCTTCAACTCCAAGTAATTTCAAGGATTTGGAGAAAGTTAGCAAGAAATAATCTTATCTCATATCTCTATTAATTTAAATCAGTTGTTATGATTTTTAGGTTTTTTCCAATGGGTATTTTGGATATTTCAGTTTGTTTGATTAAAATTTAGTTATATGCAGTATGTTTTTTATATGAATTGTGTTTTTTTTTATATGATGGAATTGAGTGTAGTTGTGGTTTCTGATTCTGATGAATAGATAATAATAATAATAAAGAGCAGGTTAATAAATATAACTCAATGTTTAATTAGAAAGACTGTGATATATTAAAAAGTCAGTGATGAATTGTATGTTGTAGTCATTAGATAATGTCAGTACTAGGATTAAATAACGTTATACAATCAATATTTTTGATGTGTAATTCAATTTAAACAGGGTTAATGTAATTCAGGTATATGTATAAACATCGCTATAGTGTTATTCAACTTAAACAACTTTAGTTAGAGTAAATAAATATTTGATAAACAACGATGTGATTTTACATATTCATTGTGTATAAAACATCGGTTTATGAGGGATGTATTTAGTCGTGTATTACCTCCATCCACTAATTTCATGATTTCCAAAAATTTTGTGACCTCAGCCAGTTTACAGTTTTTTATTCAAGTAAATATATCTTACCCGTCCAATTGAGTTTAAATTAAAACTTTATTATAAATACATATTCAAAGTTGTTTCAAATTCACACATTAGAAGAGAAAAGTCTCTTTTTGAGGTTGAATATTTTGAATATTTCAGTTTGTTTGATTAAAACGTCGGTTTATGAGAGTTGTATTTAGTGATGTATAACCTCGATCCACTAATTTCATGATTTCCGAAATTTTTGTGACCTTACCCAGTTTACAGTTTTTATATAACTTACCTGTCCAATTGAGTTTAACACCGTTTAAATATTTACCTATATAGAGGTGTGTTCTATTACATTTTCGTTGTAGTTGTTTGAAGAACATGAACGTAGATGTTTATAAGTTAGTGGCAAATGGTGCCAAACTGGAAGAAATCATTGGCTGCCCTGTCTGCAATGTCATATGCCTTAATGAACAACAATATAGGAATCATGTAATTTCAAGGAAGCATACTACAAAGGTATAAGTGTTTGAAATATTAATCATTTTGTGTTTTTACTTGGTAATTTTGTTGTTTACTCATTCGAGTGTTAATCTAACAGTTACAAGATTTATCGTATCGTTGTGTGGATTTTCATTGTGCTCTATGTGACATATATTCTACAAGTGCAAATCAGCTTTATGCTCATTGTAAAGGAAAGAAACATGCAAAGATGTTATGGCTTACTGTAGGGGATATGCAAGTTGAATCTCATTCTGCGTATGATTCTTCTGGTGGTAATAATGTTTCGGGTTACGAAGGAGATTGTGACGAGGGTGATCAACAACTGATGTCTGCAGATGATAATCAAGTCAGTGTAGTCAGTAGTGATATCGAAACTGGAGATGTAGATAATGTTTGTGATGTAGAGGTCACTGATGGCTGTGATGTTGATGGCGGTTTTTCTGTTTGTCCCGGTCATGTGTGTTATGCGTGTGACATATATTGTTCTTCACCCATTAAGGTGTCGTTTTGTGTTGAATGTTATAAATATATATAACTAAACACGTTGAGGAGGTGATTAGTTTAAATGATGTATTGTTTTGTCGTTTTGTTATACTTCAACTTTCGTAATGTTTGTTCTTATTTGTTTCGTCATGTTTCAATCGATTGCTTTGGTGCCTTAAAAAAACCAGCACAACCTATTTATTGTCCAGATTTAATATATAAAGTACCACATAATCTGTGTAGTAAAAGTTTGCACAACAATGTTGGCATTACCCAAAATCATATATATTACATGTTTTTTAAATCAAGCTACGAAGCATCATAATACAATATAATGTCATATGAACCTACAACCAAACATTTCTTAAACTCATAAAACATAGGGTACAATACATATATGTCCTATGAATCTACAACCAAACATTTTTTAAACTCATAAAAGATGAAATAAATAATAATAAAAATAAAGATAATAATAAAATATAATGTCGTATGATCCTACAACCAAGCATTTTTTAAACTCATAAAACATAAGGTACAATACATATATGCAATCCTAAACTATAGGTGCAACCAACCATCGCAAAAAGTCACCCTATAAGCATAAAGTACAAACAATGATGCATAACATTGTTTTAAATTAATAATATATAAATGTTTTGTTTATTTAAAGCAACCTTGATTTGGTATTGATTT